>JAQQAE010012405.1:0-13182 GCA_029823295.1 Pseudamia nigra | reverse complement strand
TGCTGAAGAGACTGGTTGGAAAGAAAATGTGCAGTGTCTCGGCCCTTTGTGGCAATGATTGGACACCCCTGCTCTAAGCTCTGTATAAATAATTCACTTACCGTATTTTAAGGTAACAAAAACACAATGGTTCTTATTCTCAGGTGATTATTAAGTGATGGAAAATACAAAAGTGTACATTACTTCCCCTTTCAGAGCTCTCTGAATCCAACACACTGTTCATTTCAATTTCAATACAACTCAGTTGTATTTGTATAGTGCCAATCATAATCCAAGATTATCTCTAGGTGCTTCACAATTCAAGCCCAAAACCTCAAGACTATACCGACAGCAGAGCTCTGAATGCTGGGGAGGATACAACATTTCTGTGGTAAAAAATATAACAGCAGATTGTCTCTACTGTCATTCAGTCTTTGTCACCATGACAAACACCTCCGCCGCCACGTCCCCAGCTGCAGTTGCAACCTTACCCGCTGCCACAACTGGGCCCTTTGTTCGTCCATCACGCTGCACTACAGTTCAGGGGACCACCCACTGCACCTGTGAGCCAGGATACACCATCTCTGGCCGAGACACCAATATCTGTACAGGTATGACCAAGACCAAAAGTACATGTACATGTTTGTCAAAGTGTACAAACTGTTAAGTGTGTGTTTTGGACTTTTTAGATATTGATGAATGTGAGCTGTTTCATAATGGACAGGCTGGGAGACTGTGCTTGCATACATGTGTTAACACTGCGGGAGGCTACCGCTGCACCTGCCCTGTAGGTTATGATGTGACCCGTGATGGTCGCAGCTGTAAAGGTACACTCAGTATTTTTGATTCTTCTTGTTTCTCCATTGTTTTTTGTAAAATCTGTTTTCCATCATCTTTCCATCAATTACAGACTGACAATATCAACCACAGAGACTGCTTTTTTGAATGACTTCCAGTGAATCTGAGTTGGAAAACATTGGGAATGCTGTTTATTATGCAGAATATTACACCACACCATATCAAATGACAAAATGTTCTAACCAACTCATTTGTTGACATTATCTCACAGACATTGATGAGTGTTCCACCAAACAAAATAACTGCACAAAGGATCAGATGTGTGTGAATACATATGGAGGTTTCCAGTGTGTCCGTGTCGACTGCCCCAAAATTCCCAACGCTACATATGTCAAGACATCACCTATGTAAGCATTATCATCATCAATACTTTTACTGTAAAAAGAATACCTTCTGTAAGATGTACTTTTTCTTGTATAGTAACAAGGATAAAGATGTTATGATCTTGTTCAGTTAAATTCCATATGTACTGAACATCGGTATCTGGATTTCTGGATTTTAAGTCTTCAGCCAGCTACATGTCTCTTCATTTTTGCTTGGCATTTTTCTCTTTCCAGGCGTTGTGAGCGTAACCCCTGTCCTGTGGACAACAAAGCATGTTCTCAGGCCCCCAACTCCTTCTCCTACCATTACCTATCTGTTGTGTCTAACTTGTCAGCCCCTCGTGTCATGTTCCGAGTCTCTGCACTGCGTCCAATGGGGGACACACTTCGCTTCTCCCTGCTAGGGGGAAGGCAAGTCCGGCGCCACTTCACAGTCCAGCGTTCAGATCGTCTGACAGGTCAGCTGATGCTGGTGAGCCCTGTGCAGGGGCCAGCCACGCTGGAGGCTGAGGTGGAGATGAGTGAGCTGGAAGATCGAATTCAACTGGGGCGGTACATCACCAAAGTAACCATGTTTGTTTCTCAGTATGACTTCTAAAAAAACAGAGAAGAGTGTGAAATCTCCTTCATCCAAGAAAGAATATGGGCCAAACATATGCCTAGTATGGATGTAACTAAGGGTTCTAGATTTGGGTGTGAATGATCATCAGATTTGAAATAATCAGGAGCAGCTGCACACTGAAGAGTCTCAATAAAGTATAATAAAGTAAGAATGAGAAAGTATTTGATGGTGGAACAACATATGTTCTCAGAAATGTAAGTTGAATTATGTATATTTGGATTTGAATGCCATGATTTAGCAAAAACCAGTATTTAATGAAAGACACTTGCAATATGCTGAGGCAGGAAGTTTTCATTACAGTAGTATTTATGCAAATGCATCACTTCATTTTTATGTCATGTAGTCTGTACTAATAATCATGATGTGTTAATATTCTGCTGTTTTCCTTATTATCATGTTTTATTCATATTCTGGTGACTATATTAATCTTCTTTTGAACAATTATTAGACAGTGTAAACAAATGTTTGACTCATTATTTGTAAATGCAGAGAATAATAAAGAAGACACTGGTGCATTGTCAACTTCTCACATTTGCTTTAAGTGCAGTACTGTATAAGTAAGCAGTGGTATTTGTGAACAGCAATGTTTGGGAAACAGTTCAGTTCATGAAGTACAGAGCAGTGCTGTTTAGCCAACCTGCAGCCAAAGACAGGCTGCTGAAAGAGCCACTGTGTCCTTAAACTGTGCATGAATATCCTTAAGTGTTAGAAATGCACACAGAGTGTCATTTGCATAGTTGAAGCAATTAAAGTGTGCAGAAGACATTTTAGAAAAGTTTAATGAATGTGTATTTCACTAGCCATCTTCTTTGCATTGGACAACTTTCTAAACAAGGAAACATTTATTTTTTAAAAAAAAACAGCACATAACACTGAGTAGTAAGGTGAAGTGTAAGTTAATCTGAGAGAGGTAGACTGACTCAGTGGAGACAGTGAGTCTGTAGTTGTAGAGAGGGCTCCATAATGTGTCTGAGGCTCTGCAATGACACCACTAAAAGGACAGGGGAGAATAGGCCATGGGATACCAAAACAAGATTGCATGCTGAGTGAAGAAAAAGATGCACAGTGATAGGGATGTGTAGAGACAATGATAGCTGAATAGAGCCTGAACAGAAGATGTTTCACACTAGCCAGTCAGTCTGAGGCTGAGGGCACAGACTGAATTAAAAACTGCTGTCTTCATTACCACTGCAGAATAGACCTCTCACTGTTGCTCTTTTCTGTGCGCCTAAAGGGGAGCTGTGTGGGAGGTATCTGTATCTGTCCCTCAGGGATCCACAAAGTGCAAGAGGTGATAGTTTATTGGCCAATGTTCACTCCACTGCTCCTAACCCAACATCCAAACAAACTCCCTCTTACATTCTTGTTCTTTTTGTATTTTAATCACTGCAGTGCCTACGTAGCTTTCAGTCTGATGCTCAAAAATCAAATACATGCAAAGTGGCCACTCAGTAGTCAAAGAAAGCCTGGCCAGGTTTCCTTACATATTTAATCCTTGTGTGGTGTTCATGCTTTAGTTACTCTAAACTTCCTGAATCTGACTCTACCTTGAACATATTTAAAAATATAACACATTCATCCCCACATGCTGCAAAATCAAACCACTAATTTTTCAGTACATGAACCACCCCCACTCTACCTATCGAGACACACTCTCCACACACTGCAGAATCTACTCTACCTACCCTGGAATTGAACCACCAGTCTTTCAGTTCACCATCCACCTGCTCTATCGAACCATAGCTACCACAGGAGACCTATACCAAAAAATCTAGAAAAGGTCAATAAAGGTGTTGAAATATAGAGCATTATCCAGAGGCACAGCTACCATATAGAACCATTTCTGTGCAAATCTAGAGATGTGTTAAAAAAATGACAAGTTTGTCAAGGTCTAGCTTTATAATTTTGCCATCATAGACCACTACCAAATACCTAGGAAATAGCTCTGAAAGTGTTTAGCTGCATCAGAGAGCATTATATCACGGACTAGCAATAATATACAGCAACTTCTGTGCAAATTTGGAGATGTGTCCAAAACAGCAATTATGCCTTTTACTAACAAAAGCCACTATCAAAAAAACCTAGAAAACAGCTTTAAAAATACTTAAAATGACTTACTCCCCATAGCTTAACTTCCGAATTTGGCTATTCTGAAGGCTATTGTAGAACACTTGTAAAATGCTTCAAATCACTATGAAATACTTCAGGAGGCATTTACTACTCCCTTATCAATGACCTAAAGCAGTCTTTAAAAGTTCACCAGTCCAGACTCCCAATGTCCATTTTCGGATCACATAGTGAAGTCTAACTACTGAGCCACAAAATGTTGATGGTGAACATCAGAACATTTTAAATACACTTGAAACACTACATCACTCCATCCAATCCCCACAATCTGGAATAAAACCACCAACCCTTCAGTTCATAAACCACCTACTCTCCCTACTGAGCTACTTTTATTACCCATGGGTCCAGTTGGCCTGAACACCGCTTATGTAATGTAAATGTGTAGAGGGTGTTCAATGTGCGGTCCCTTAAAAATGCGTTCTTTTATGTTCTATACGGAAAATGAGCTAAGACCATTGATTCTAAGGTTGAAAAAATAATTGATCGCATTATTTTTCTTTTAATAAAAATTGAAAAAAGGTCTCACAGACCCAAACACCACACATAGTTAACTATTCGAACCCTCTATGTCGTGTGTGTTTTTTCTTCCACCACTGCCCGATCATATTGCATTCAATTTCTCATCTATAAACCCCCCACTCCTCTGTCTCCCCACCCTCTGTCTCCAAAGTGGCTGTGTCAGGCTCCACAGATAAAACTCCCTCCTAATGAGTACTAATACTGTGCACAGCATGTAAAACCAATATCCTGATCTCACTTTAGTTGCATGACAGTCATAAGAATCCACCACACACTCTCTGGTACAAGGCTGGGTTATCACTGGTATGGACTTTTGAAAGGAAATATCTTGGCTTTGTCTTAAGTTTAATGGAAAGAAGAGTGTGACTGTATCTGCTGCAGACAGTGCACACAACAGTGATGTGGTGCTGTGTTCTATTTCTTGTACTAGAGGTCCAACACTGCAGGATACAAAGTGACAGTGTTTTAATTCCCAAAACTACATGTTGAACTGCTCTTACACTTTTATCCGTTCAGCAGGTACATTATTATTCAATCGTCAGTGATAATTTTTGTTGCGCTGTTTTGAGTCGTTCTAAGAAAACATATTAATGTCCACTATTTGGGTTTTGAGCATATTAAACATGGTGTTACACTGCCCCCTGCTGATTACAGATGAGATGTGCTGCACACGTGCTAAAAGTATGCCAAAGATGAAAGACAAACGGTTAATGGAGGACTTTATGCAGCCTTAAAATAAAATGAAAGCAAACATCATTATAATATTAATGGACAAAAAACATTTCAGGCAATGCAGCAATATACCGGTCAAAAGTTTTAGAACACCCCACTTTTTCCAGTTTTTACTAAAATTCAAGCAGTTCAAGTCCAATGAATACCTTGAAATGGTACAAAGGTAAATGATGAACTTCCAGAGGTTAAAAAGGTAACATTTCAGAATTATATAAAAATGCCTTTTTCAGTTGGTGCTACCTATTCCCAAGTTTGCTTGATTAATTAAACCCCCCTTTGTCATCATAAAAACAGTGCTGGAACATGCTGGTACCATACCTTGGTAAGCATTATTTGAACATTATTGTACTGCAGAAAGCATTATGTTGCAATAAAAATGGCGCGAAAAAGGAATAAAAACAATGAAAGACAGACAGATCATCATATCATTTAAAAATGTAGGTCTTTCCTACGGAAACTGCGAATAAAAGTCAAGGTGTCAGTGACTACGGTTTTCTTCACCATCAGAAAGCACTCAGAAACTGTGGGAAACTGCCAGGAGGAGGTCTGGGACACCCCAAGCCACAGCACAGCCAGAAGTTAAAAATGACAAATATAATCAAAGTAAATAAGTAAGTAATTGGTAAGTGAATAAAATAAGCTAAAAAATGAACAAAATAACGAATAAATTATTAAAAATCAACCAAATGAGCAAAAAAAAAAAAGATCAAAATGCTTGTCTAAACGCAGTATACAATGCTGTAATAAACCCTGAAGTTACTCATTACTTGGTAAAATATGTGATTTGTTTATTTATTTTACTTTTACTCGAGTACTTGTCAGTACTTTTACTTGAGTCATTCGAATTATAAAGTACCAATACTCTTGTTCAGTCTCTCCTTACTTCTCTGTCGACCAAACCCAGTCTTCATCCCTGCCACCTCCTCCTCCTCCTCCTCCTCCTCCTCCTCTGTTCCCATTCTTCAAAGGAATCTCCAGTGTTGTCTCTTTTCCAACTCAAACTCCCTTGTAAGTACTGCCACATTTCCATGTGAGAACTTACCAAAGCCTTACCTTTTTCTTCAGCGTTGTCCATGTTATTTTTTACACATACGTAGCCACGTTCGCAGCTTTTTTTATAACTATTTTCAGCCTTGGCTTTATGTTTTGGTTCTGTTGTTTTTCGGCTAACTGGCTAACTGTAGCTTAGCCAAAGTTATTTGGCAAACAAAAGTAATAGCTAAAGGCTATCGGGAGCCAAACGTTATGGAAAGGTTGACTAAAAAGACGACATCTTTCTTGTATTACGGTACTTCGTGCGTTTAATCTTTGTTACAAGGTAATTAAACAGTGAGTGTAGCCGCTTTGCTAACTTGGTCAAGGTACCTTCAAGCTATGAAACAAGCCATTGTGTTTTTAACAACATTATCGACATTGTGATACCATGAACCACCAGCCCGTGGATGGAGTGGGAACTCATGACTTTAATCAATGTTAGTGAAACACTGACGGTATCTTAGTCACTGAAGTTGAAACAGGATACAAGTCGCTGCATGATCTAACGCCGCTTTTAAAGAGGTCTAAAATGTGGTGAAAATCAGCTTATGTCAGGATCCTGGAGGTAGACTATTAAAGTAGCTGCCTGTTCCCATCCTTGATCATTATCCCTTAAGATTAACAACTGCTATTAGTCACCAAGAGCCCAAAGTCACCTCAGTAGACTACGGTACATTCTTTTGGGCTGGTCATAGTTAAATGCCACCTTTGTGAGATTTATGTGATATCTGTGTGCATTTTCTCAAAAAGCTACTTAATCAGTTCAATTTGAGCAATATAGTCATAATATAGTCATTACACCGTATTTTTATTAATTGTTCATTGTTGGTTATCTACTTTTGCCCAAATGCAAAGATTAACAAGTTGGTGTTTAGCTGACTAGACACATGTATTACTCTTGAGTATTTATATAAAGCAACTAGAGTTGCACAAGTAATCAAACCACTATCACTTTCCCAGTATCAGCCCGAGAAATTATAAATCACACAAGGAGTATAATCACAATTCAAAGGTCGAGATGTATTGGTGGTTCTAGGGTGATCAAAAATAACAACCTTTGCTGGTTACAGGTCCTGCATAAAACACAGAAAAAGAAAGTTACAACTTGTCTTTTAATTTTTTTAAGGTCTTGTATTTCTTTACATTTCTTTATATTTTATGTTAGTTTGTATGTTTGACTTATCATTTCTCAGTAATGAGTAATATTAAGTAGACACAAAACAACAAATTACAATATAGCCCACAATAAGAAAAATTATGCAGCCTTAAAAGCATTTATAGGCAGTCTTAAATTACCTTGTTAAACACCTCACTAATGTTAACCTGCGAAGCACAGTTGATAGCTGTTGTTACAACTCTTTTTCATCAGCAGTGTCACCTTTATCTTCTCTATACAAGAAGATGTGTAGATGTACAGTATACAGAAGTGTATATTGAAAAGCCTCAATCACAGGGAAAACAAGAACAAGATGATATGATGTCGTTTTGTTTGTTTAAATTAAATAAATCAGGTAATTCAGACAGCAGTACACACATGGATGCATACTTCACTAATGTAATATTTTTATAGGATTAGGGTTGGTATTATTGTCATTGAATGAACTGCATTGTAACTGATGGCTTCTGTCATTCATAAGCCAGCCACATAAAACATGTTGATAAACCTTTTTCTAACTTATAATTTTTCCACCCTCTAGTGGTGCAGAGATGAAATGTACATAGCAGAGGAACACAGCGGAGCTCCAAACGTGTAGGAAAAATGTCTCCAAAAGTACCTGCTGACAAGAGCAGGGGGGATTATTCTGCAGTGCAAGTAGCTGTTCGTGTTCGGCCCCTGCTGCCTAAAGAGCTTCTACATTGCCATGAGAGCTGCATCACCGTGGACTCTGAATTATGCCGGGTTACTCTTGGACATGATCGGCACTTCCTGTGTGATTTCCTTTTTGAAGAAACCTGCTGTCAGGAGGAGGTTTATACTGAGTCTGTCCAGCCTCTCATAGATGCCTTCTTTCAAGGTTTCAATGCTACAGTCTTTGCTTATGGTCAGACAGGTTCAGGCAAGACGTACACCATTGGAGAAGCTAATATTTGTAAGTCTGTCATTTTTATCTTTTCTCACCTTTCTTATATTTCATCTTGAAGACGGATTACCAACAATCATAACTGTAATGGATCAAGGAGTTCAAAAAATTATCCTACTGTTAAAAAAAACACTCATATGGAAGCTAATTTCATAATGTTTATAGCTGTTCAGGTAGTGTTATATATATATTTCACGATGACTATGCCAGGATTGATGGGGCTCAAATTGTGATGGGATGGTTCAGGGAAAATGAAATGTTCTGGAGAAGACTTTACACAGTACTCTGTCTCCTGTCAATACAAGATCATGGCTAAAAATTAAAACAGCTCTGGGGAGAAGTTAATGTGACATTGCTTCATCTTATTAAAACAATGCCACAGTGAGTCTGTGTTATAATCAAAGCTAAAGGGGGTCTAATGAAATATTAGACTGTGTGACATCCTCCCCAGATGGGCAGTGTAAAAACATGCTACAAATAACAGAGGCCTCTATAAGTCTAGTAATTGGAAAAAACAGAATTAGCAAATCCCACTCAATTTTTCTGCTGCTGTTTAAAAACATATTTGCAAGAGCTTTGGCCTTGTTTTACATTTATTCAGATTGTTGCTACAAATCGTCTTTATCATCTGTATCAATATATTATGCCAAATTTGCTCCATTTTGCTACACGATGTAGTGCTTAACTGTTATATTTTATCAAATGTGTTATTTGCCTTTAATAATTTTGCTTCCTGTCCAAACTCCTTTTAAAATACAGTATAAGCTTTATCGTACCATTGTAGTATATTAGGAGCAGTGAACTGATAGTGAAGGTGCTGGGGACCAACTCCAGATCTCAAATCATTACTTTGTTTGAGGGCAAGGAAAGGAGAATATATCCAGCATAAAGGTTTTTGATGACAGGGGAAATAGAAGAACTCAGAGAAAGCCCATGTGACAATCTGAAACGAAAGTGGGTCTTTACAGCAGCTGTCATGAGGCGAAGTTTCCAAACCTAGTTATATTTTATGTGTTTTTGCAGCTTCCTTTAGAGATGAGGAACAAGGCATCATTCCGCGGGCTGTTGCAGATATCTTTAAGCTGCTGGATGAAAATGACCTCACAGACTTCTCAGTCCGTGTCTCATATCTGGAAGTGTATAAAGAAGAGTTTAAGGACTTACTGGAGATGGAAACTGCCAGCAAGGACATCCACATTCGTGAAGATAAAGGCAACATTGGTAAAGAATATCAACCACTTCTTTCTGCCATTACAAGTTTTTTTGTGTGAAGGTTTATTGTTCTTATGTTGTGAAATAGTATACCATATTTCCCCCATTTGAAATTGTCTTGCTGTTGGTATATGCACATTTTTTGATTGTAGATGTGTCTGTGATTTCATAGTTTTGTGTGGGGTAAAGGAGTGCGAAGTGGAGGGTCTTGATGAAGTGCTGAGTTTACTGGAGTCAGGAAACACTGCTAGGCACACTGGAGCAACCCAGATGAATCCAAATTCCAGCCGGTCCCACACCATTTTTACCATCTACATGGACCAGCGGCGAGGAACCTCTCGACTTTATGGCACTGCCACAAGTGCTGGAGCACCAATGTTGTCTTCCAAGTTTCATTTTGTTGACTTGGCAGGATCAGAGCGCATTTTAAGGACAGGAAATACTGGAGAGCGACTGAAAGAGAGCATCCAGATAAACAGTGGTCTTCTGGCCCTGGGAAATGTCATTGGGGTGTTGGGAGACCCCAAGAGGAAAGGCTCTCACATACCATACAGAGATTCAAAAATCACAAGGTAATTATTTGACCTGATTTTATTCTTAAGCCAGTATATTGATAGAATATTTATTTGGTTGTTTTATTCTTCTTTTAACTAGGATCCTCAAGGATTCATTGGGTGGAAATTCAAAAACACTGATGATTGCCTGCATTAGCCCATCGTCCTCAGACTTTGACGAAAGTCTGAATACACTAAATTATGCCACAAGGGCCCGTAACATTCAGAACCGAGCCACAGTCAACTGCAAGCGTGAGCCAGACAGAGTGGAGGGACTGGAGCAACAAATCAAAGCACTCCGCAGAGCACTTGAAAACCGCCAGCGGTCAGAAACTCGTATCATTGCTCATGCTGATCCAAACAGGAGACCTCGACTTGGAGAAGGAGAGATCGGCAGATTACAAGCTCAGAGTGCTCACTACAGGACCTGCACAGACACTGCTTATAGGTTAGAGGACATGTATTAAGCTCAGTGTATTTGCATGTGACCTTATCAATGATGAATGATGAATTAATGGGTGAATTTTACCTCCATGAAAATTTTAACATCATTTGAAACATTGGTTTTGGTACTACTTGTCATTTTAGATATTTCAGTGTGGAAATGTGAACATTATAGATCAAAAGAAACAGCACCATTTGCATCTACATCTACAACTCTTAAAAACTTAATCAGCTGTATCTGTGAGCTTTGGAAATTTGATGAACAGTTTGCCACATTTAACAGAATATCAGATGCTTACAGCCGCACGTTATGTAGCAGAATTGTTCGTGCAGTGCCCTGTTCCTGCTGCTCTATGCACCAACAACTATGGCCAGACAAGACTGCAGAATGGGATAAAATGATACTCGGTTCACCTGCCATCAAATCTGGGGATGTGGAGGCATTTGGCTCCTTCATGCTCTCCATTCAGTTTCTATTGATCACTGGTTCCAGGCTCTTAGCGTAGGATGGATATTAGCGAAGGTGTAGATTTCACAGAGTGGTTGGGTTAGTAGGCATTTGCACAGTATCAGACTCCATGTATTGCCCCTCTGCTTCAAAGAGGAAATGGTGGAAGATCTCTGGCACCGTCGTGGGTTTTAGATCTGAGATCTGAGAGAGTTTAACAGATACAGTCCAGTGTGCACGCTATTCATCAACGTTTTTTGATAGTTTCAGCTTTCATATAGCTGTTGATTCACAGGCTGCTGCAGGAGCTGCAGAGTGAAGCTGCACTGACTGGAGAACAGAGTCTCAGAGTGAAAGAGTGGTTGTGCTCAGTGGAAGAGGAAAGGAGTGGACTGACCACCGCCTCAGGACCAGACAGTGGGATCGAAAACAGCTCCACTGAAGAAAATGTTGCTTTAAGGAGGGCAAGAAACCAGGTATGTTTTTCTCCCTCTGTTTCTCAATTTGTCACTCATTCTTTGGGAACTAATATATCTCTAAATGTGCTTTGTTGTGCAGGATGCAGAAGCTTCTGAAGAACGGTGGAACCATGAGCATGAAATTGAGAAAGATGGAGAGAAAGCAGATAGTATCCCCCACCTTCAAGCCCAGATCCAGCGACTGGAGAGAGAAAACACTGATTTTTTAGCAGCTCTGGAGGATGCTATGGAGCAATACAAACAGCAGGTCAGAAAAAAAGAGATCCTAATATTATTTTCTATTACTGTAGTTTGCACAGTTCTGTCATGGTACATCATAGATAATCTGTTGAATGAAGTAAAGTATTTTCATTTGTCAAAATGTTTGATAGAGACCACAAGGGCAGTTTACAGTTTTTAAACGTGTGCTGCATTAAAATTTTGTTAGTTTAAAGTATATCAATATGTACTGGAGGACTAGATGGTGCTTTACCAGTAAATCTTAAGTTGAGTGTTAAACCCAAACCCAGTGCTCCAAAAAAAATTAGAAATCGAGCAACAATAAAAAGAAGCAAAACATATATACAGTACCTTTTGCTGTTACATTAATATAGCCAATATCAAACCACATCAATTCAAAAAGTGTGTTCTCTTATTGTAGCACTACAATGTGATGGGCTTACTGTGTTGGCAGTATGGCAGTAATAAAAATATTACTTTGTCTTGTGGGAATTATGTTTTCATAAAGAACTTTAAAATCTGGCAGGCAATGGGTCTTGGAAGTAAAGATGTGGCTCACAGAATGGGGAGTTTAGTTAGCTAGTCATTATTATGATGTAAAAATGTAGCTCTTGGTGTTAGGTGGAGCACAGAATTACAGGGAAGACACAAAGTGATCATCACAATGTTGACATGGAAACAAGTGCAGGGAGAGAGAGAAGGTGGGAGGGGGGGTGAAAGGGAGGGAGAGAGAGAGGGGGAAAGAAGCTTCGTGCATCACAGTCCCTCAACAGCCTAGGACTGTGCAGCAGAACTAAGGGAGGATTAAGGGTCACCTGGCCTAGGCCTAACTACACTTCGTCAAACAGGAATGTTTTAAAGGTACAGAGTGTGTCTGCATCCTGGACCCAGATTGGGAGTTGATTCCACAGAAAAGGAACTTAGTAACTGAAGGCTCTGCCTCCCAGTCTAGTTTTAGAGATCTGAGGAACCGCAAGTAGGCCTGCACACTGAAAGTGAAGAGTACTGATTGGTTAATAGGGAACAGTAAGGTCTTTGACATAGGACGGAACCTTATTGTTAGGGCTTTATATGTTAAGAGGAGGATTTTGAATTCTATTCTGCACTTTACAGATAGCCAATGAAGAGAGTGAGTACTGGAGATATATGATCTCTCTTTCTGACTCCAGTTAAAACTTATTCTGCAGCATTTTGGATTGATTGGAGAATTTTTATACAGTATTGTTAAAATGTTCAAAAACTGCTTATACACACACTGGCTTCATTTTGACACAAACTAACACTGAGCTTATGTTTGATTTGTTTTTGGTCACATACATATTTCTACTCTATTTTTCATTATTTAAGGTGGTGATTTTCCATGTAATTGCACTGTGGCAGGAAAAGAGGTTTATATATAGATATACCGTATTTTCCGCACTATAAACCAAACCTGATTATAAGGCGCACTGTCCAAAAATGTCACATTTTTAGTTTTTTTCCATACATAAGGCGCACCGGATTATAAGGCGCAGTTGCGTCATGCACCCACCAGATGTCGCTGTGCTACA
>JAQQAE010012404.1:0-13182 GCA_029823295.1 Pseudamia nigra | reverse complement strand
TTGTTTAACATGTTTTCATTTCTTCACTGCAGCTGTTCCATAAATCAACTCCTACTGTAGAAACACAGTGACATTTGGCATTTGTTCTTATAGCTGGTTTTGTGAACATGCATGTTCCTCTTAGACTGTACGTACTCTCCCTCTGCTGGAAAAACCTTTGGATACTCTTTGGTAACTGATGACTTTTTTACTCTACACATGATCAGAACAGATTTGAATTTGATCAGGTCCTGAAATTTCAGTATTTTCAATTTGGTGAAGAGTGGATTTGCTGATTCCCCATAAGTGGATTTGGTGATTTTTCATATGGCTCTTTTTTGAGGAAGAAAGACAGGGTTTGTTGTTGTCTTGCATGTCTTACCATATACCTCCACACAGTAACTCATTTATGGCAGTATGAAGGAACAGTACAGAGTGAACAACGATAATACATCCTCTCCTTTTAACTGGGAACCAGATTTCCAGGTTCTAAAGCAATTTATTTTGGGTGTAAATGCTTGGCACTAGGTTCAAGAATCATAACCATGCTGGTTCCCTGCTGGTGTGAAAGGCCTATGGGAGTGGCCCTCTTAATAATGGTAAAAGAGGATGTAGTGCACCGGCTAGAAGCTTGACAAGGAAGAAAATGAGGAAAGGTGAAAATTTCATTCTTGTAAAGAGAATGATGATATTGCAAAATTCATTCACTTCCACTTTGCCTCCAGTGTTTGCCAGTACAATAGGACCTGCCCTACTGAAGCATGCTGATCATCACAGTGCAAAACTGCAGGTCTGCAACTTTTTAGATCTTGTTTCAGGTGTGACGATGGGGATGTAAAAACTAGTTTATGTGTCAGAAAGTCTAGTATGAAGTATGTCCAGGATGAAAGTCCAGATCCAAGTACTAGTGCTTCAGATGATGACAGATGCCTAAGAAATGCAGAGTAGGTACAAAACAGTGAAGACAGCCAAGAAAACAGAATGATGCTTATCCAAATGTATCTCAGCTGAAGATGTGATCGTCATGAAAGTGTGTATCATATTTTACTACCTAGGACCACTGGCCAAAACAACTTTTTCACTTGTAGCTTTTACTGCATTGTAGTTTATGTAATGTTTTATGTTGTTATAGATACAGTAGATTTAATATGGGATTCCTATGGGAACCTACTGCCATAAACTGCATGAATAAGCTTTAACGTCAGTACTTTGTAAACAGCCATTAATATCTTATCAAATTCCTGCTGTTTAACTACAGTGACATTTATTATTAGTATTATTATTTTTCATCTTAAGGAGCAAAAATTCTTTTTTCTTAGAACGAAAATACTGGGAGTTTTAATTCCAAATTCCTTGAAATTTTTATTGTCACCTATCATTTCTACTAAAATAAGAAGGTTTTACCTCTAGACCTCTAGTCTTGTACCTATGGGCATGTCTCCATACAGGGAAAAGGGGAAACTGTCAAAGATGCAAAAGGAGTATTATAATTCATTTTTGATTTATTTATGGGCCTTTTGTTGAAAATCAGCTCTTTGAAAAAAGTACTTCAAAAGAAAATTGAGCACTGAAAATCCATAGCATAACGTACATTATATGGAGTATAGGAGATCCAACTGGGTTCAAAAGCTGGACAAAACTATATTTTAAGCTCAAATCCTCTGTAATAGAAATCCTTCACTTTTTCACCTACTGGACCATATTAAGAACATGTCCTTTAGCTAAGTGCAGCTCTGCTTTACAGACTCATGAGGGTACAGGACCAACTTCAGATGTATTATGTGTTTAGTTATAATAGTTTTCCGTTTACAATTAGAGGGAAGTGTGATATAAATCTCACAGGAAAATCTCATGCTACTGAGTTGCAGCTACATGCTCTTGTGCCAAGACCTGACACAAGACATTGTGTGTGCGTACTTAGAATATTGTAAACTGTGGCGCGTTTAGAGGCTCCTCGTGGTTGAAAATGGTTTTTGGGGAGGACGTGTTATTAATGTTTAGGCTCCACTGGACCACATCTGGCACTCATCACAGTGTTGTTCCAGCCCTGATGTCTGGCCAGGCTGCTCAATTAGATTTCACTTAGTCTCTTCCTCTCCTCGCAGTCAGACTTTTGCTATCTCTAAATCCCAAGCATTCACTGAAGTTGAAGATTAGAATAAAAGGTGCTCAGTGAGTAAGCATGAGCTGGATGAGATTTAATGAGTAGAGGCAGCCATAGCTTAAGGGAACAGGTTGAAGTCCCCAGACTGGCTTTACAAAGTGTAGCTGGCATAAGTCAGTGACCCACACCGGACCCTCCCTCACACTTGAGCAAAACACCCAAGTGTCAGGAGGATATGTATTTCAACCTTCGAGGTAAAACAGGCAATTATCATTTAGTCTAGCAGGAAAATAGGAGTATTACATGAGCAACAGGAAGGTAGCAGGTTAGAGGTGTACCTATCTGTCTCAGAATTAAGCAGACATTACATCTGCTTCACAGAGCGCAAAATGTGGAACTGGGCTCAGCAGCCAGATGTTAAACCCCCACCCCTCTTCCTCGCACACTCACACTTTGACACACACCCCTTTTCTGTCTCTCTACCGGGACACACGCACGAATACCACAGCCCCGGCGCGCATCTGACTTCCCCCCAACTACAAGGCGTTCAGAGGTCACAGCTGCCACCCGTGGAGGTGGTAACTTTGGATTCAGTGTCATGTCACCGGGACAATCTCTCCAAGCCCCGGATCTTGCTGCATAAATGAGCGACACAGAGCTCATTAGGACGCGTCTAAATGAATGGTGGTTTTGTGCGCCCCTGGATGGAGCGCACCATTACAAGCAGGCCTGCAGATCCACGGTGTTTTCTGGCATCACTCCAACCGCTGCAGAGGAATCTGTTACTAGAATGATTATGACCTGTATAAAAAAGTTTAATGACACGGCAGTAACATGGGCACATGCGCGTCAAACCAGGCGTTTTGGCGCAGCTTTCTGCCTTGAGGCAAGTGAATGGTGCAGCCCACTTATGTGCCACTAGAACATGTTATTGGGTACAATTATTGCTCAATAGAGTTTAAGCACATTCATTAGACAGGTTTGTTCACTTATGACAGTTGCACTAGGCTAAATAAAATGTGATCATCAAGGCATCCAGGGATCTAGAGGAAGAGACACTGAATCTCAAACCAGTTTGAAATGCTACAATTATCTCATTCAAATGTTTCAAAACAGTCATTAAATATTAGATAACAACTCTCCTTCTGGCATTTAACACTTTGTTTTCCTCAAGTAATTACCATACATTCAGTAAACCAACAGCGCAAGACAGGATTTGATCAAGGTCATTCAATTATGCCACTAAAAGTGGTAAAATTATGAACAAATGACATAATGTATATAGGTTACACAGCTCCAGCTCTTGACTGGAAATTTCATTTGAATTTCTTGAGTTTAGAGTGTAATCATTTTGACACCTGTACGTTCTATTTCCATGTAGAGTTCAGACTGTGCATTAAAGACCAAAACTTAAAATAACACTTTACACCCTAAATGCAGGCCTAATATAAAGACATTTTAATATAAAGTTTACCGACATAAATCGCAGCAGATGTTACATTCTGTGGAAGCTCAGCTTTTCATATCTTACCTGTGTCCAAAACTGTGACCACAACACACAGCAAAGCCTGGTAAATCCATACGTTTATCCTCATGGTTATGAATTTAGGGCAGGTTACAATCCGCAGGGTGTGAGCTGAAATGAAGTGAACGACAGCCTCGGTGGGTTTATGAAGAGTGGCTGATGACCGGGAGAAGTCTTGCGTTCCTCACACAGATGCTAGTTTTCCAAGAGACCTCACGTCCTCGGTTCAACCCCCTTTTACTTGAGTTTGGTCTCTTTTTTAACAGCGTCTCTCCTCATTTATGTCAAGTCAAGTGGCGTGAGGAGCGCAACTTCCGGTTATTGCTTTCAAAATAAAATAGTTTGATCCCAAGCCTCATGTACTCCAGTTTTGAATCCCTCATCCTCACAGCAATAACCGCACAGGCTCATTATTCCAGTTATTAAGCTTGACACGAAAACTGTTCCAGTGGAGCAGCGTTTTCCCGAAGGAGAGGACCAGCTCCCTTTGATTAACAGAGTCTAAGAAGAGAACGGAAACGCACTGAATCTTGTTTTCAAGGCAGATACACTGGAGAAAAATTATTAGCGCTCTGGTGCATTTGATTTCTGCAAACATATCCATCTAAAGAGTACATACGAAACTATTAATAAGTGCAGGTTTGTTGAACACTAACTTCATGACTCACTTCACTATCTGTTGATTGCTACATGACTTCCGTTTTATGGCAGGTGCACCCTGAACCAAACACATCAAAACAAGTGATTAAATAATTGATATACCAGACTTTCAGACAGGATGTTTTATTATTTCTTTATTCGGTCTTTACTTACTCTGGCATAGCTGCAAAGGCAGATGGGATTCTTTATGGAGAGCTTGGCACAAAGTAGTGATTGCATCCACAGAGGATTAGCCAGTTGCAAAACACCTCATACAGTACGAAATGGAGAGCACATGCATGATGCAAAAGAAAAAGCACAGACTACTGAAATGTCCTGACCCAAAACACTGAAACCTTGTTCTGATGTTTGGCCAACAACCGTAAGAGGCCCCTTAGGATCCATTGTACTCTATTTAATTAGTTATATTGACTTTAGAAGTATTTTAATAAAATAATGAGTGTTGCAACAATTGATTTATGCACCCAGTGAAGTGACAGAGCTGAAACTAAAATGTCAGACAAACACCAGGAGTCTGAATTCATTGATGCATCGCTCTGCCACATTATTTGACAGTTTCTTTTTTTAATGAACAAGCGCACATGGTCAGCTGTTCTCATGAAAGATGTTCTGTTCTCATGACAAACATGAAAAATGTCTACCAGGCACTGAGGCAATATTTGTCCTTCTGTTCAAACAATCCCATTCAGGAGACAGAGGTGTGGGAGAAATGCAGGGCCCACAATCTATTAATGGTCGGGCCCATTGGCACATCTGAGAATGACCTGCTACATACCTATATACAACACATACCCATGTGTGCATTAGTAATGCTAGTAGTAAATACCAAATTACACCATGTGACTGTAATAGCTTTTTTTGTAGGAATATTACATTGATTATAAGAGTTTATGAGAATCATAAAGATGCAATAAGGTCCTAAAGTGAGTACGGAGCACCACAGACAAAAATCTAATTCCCTGATGCATAATAAGATATTAAAGTGTGCGTATTTGTGTCCTTGTGGTACAGCTCAAAGAGATGCCAGTGTACAGGACTTTTGTTAGGCCCTAACCCTGATTTGACAGGAAATCCACACTTCAGCCGTTAACGGGTGGCGGAATTAAAACCCTCCAGAGACAGCAGCAGAGGAAAAAAGTGGCTTAAGGTAAATGCCAGACGTTCAGCCCTCCTCATTAAGACGCGTGCAGGTCATTTCATTTTGCTTTGGTTCCTTTTCTTCCCTTTGGTCTCAGTATGTGTGTGTGTGCAGAAAAACTCCAGCAGGTGTAGAGGTGTGTGCATGCTCAGAGGGCTGCAAACGGCTGTTTTAGGCCCTGGCAGCAGGCGGGAGTTGCACTGTGCACCATACATGCATCACACCCACAGTGTCAATCAGTGTCAGTGCAAAGAAGAAATCCAGACGCTCAGAAATCTGTCTTGGACAATTTTTTTGTAGATTGGTACCTTTTGAACTACAGCTCGCCCAGTCCCGTGTGCTTTGCAAGCCCCAGGTAAATAAGTTAGGTTTGACAGCTGATTATGCGTTGAGGGAGAAGATGTTGGAAATGGGAGTGCTCCTTCATAACAGACCAAAGCAATGGGAGTATTAACTTCCATGATTTATTTTTTTTCACTCAAAGCCTGAAGCCTTAAGTTAGGGATTCCAAAATGTCAGTCATTCCACAGCATTTATAATTAGGACATGGAGAGTTTTTGGTGCAGTGATGTACAGGACTAATGGGCAACTTTATTTAAATAAGATGCAATCAGTGTAACTGACGTGAATTTCAGCAAGAACTGTCACTATAGTGTCCAGTTTTTGAAAAGTATAATCACACTGTACTTCTAATCAGATAGCAAGGTAATTCCCAAGTGACATTCTGCTAATTTATGATTACTCATAACAAATTCCAGCAGTCAGCTGTCATCAAGAAATACGTTTAATGATCATAACATTTCTTTGTTTCTGCTGATTACTTCCACTGTTTGGTCAGAGTGTGGACTTAGAGACCTGTGTTGTCAAGACAGGAGAGAAAAAATGATTACAACTGTAATTGTACTGGTTTTATGCATATGCATATGATCCATGGCCATATGGAAAATGACAGCTGAGGTGCCAATAGGTCCGGATATCAACACTGTTTTTTTTTTTTTACAGAGACTGCCAGTGTTTCTGTAAATGGACACTTATACCATCAGAATACCAAAAGGATGAATATGAATTTGCCTTTTTTCTTTGATTAATATCTATAAATCATGCTCTTCTTTTCATGCCCTACATAAACACTCACCTAATTCATGGCCTGTTGAGTCATGTAAAGAAGTGTGGACAGGGGAAGTCAAGGTGAGGAGGAGGCAGCAGTGAGATGGGTAATAGTCATCATTAGGGGAAGGAGAGGCACGTTTTTAAGACCGCCAGCTCCCAAGGCCAGAAGCTGTCAGCACTCTCCGAATGCAGCCTTGTGTGACTCTTCTGACTTTCTCTCTGCAACAGTCTGCCAGTAGCAACACAAGACTCGTTCTGAGATAAGCATTTTATACACATCACATGTGGTAACAGCTTTAAGTGTTTACTATCACCGTTGCATATAGTTGGCAGCATGCGCTATGAGTGTCATGCTGCAATTTCCAAAGGAAGGATGCAATCATTCACCATACTCTTTGCACATGTATTAACAGTACATTAATACACCTTACAAAGATCTTTGTATCTGTGTATTACATTATCCTTACCTGTACTAATAATCTAAGGTGCACAATTACCCCATATTTCTAATTAATTTACACCATAGCTGCCCAACAAACACCCTCTCCTTTCTGTCTTTCCTCCATTCCTGCACACGAAGGAGGCTAATCACCGGTGTGATCTCCCCTTTTCCACCTCTGACCCCAACGACACTAGAATAACAACCTCCTTACCAGCCCCCCAACCCCTCGACGCTTTCCCTCCAATTAGGAAGGTGCTTTTCTCCTTGCAGATGACAGATGAGGGGTCAGGGGGTTGTCAGACCCCCTTGCTAGTTTCTCCTTGTGTCCACAGAAGGATGAAACAGGAGGACATCCTTGCCTTGGGGAGTGACAAGAAAAAGTTTTGAGTGCTGGAAGTCAAACTGACATAGATAAATGACTGGGCACATTTAAGAGAGAAAGTCAAGAAACAGACAGAAGAGAGAAAAATGGGATAGTATGGATGGAGCAAATGGGAAATACAAACTTGCAAGACAGAAGATAAAAACATATAAAGGGAGAATAGTTGACAATTTAAGCATAACATAAAAACAAAAGAGATGAAGGTAATAGTAAAAATGTGTAAAGAAGTTAATGTTGCACCTGCAAAACTGTGGAGGGTTGACAAAGAGATACTGAATAGGTTGAGGATTGAATGACAGGAGGAAAAACAAATGAAATTGAGAACAGGGGATGGAGAAAGACAAGACAGAGAGATAAGGCTGTGCTCGCTAAGCTGAAACTCTGCAGTGAGCCTTTTTCCTCCGCTGCAATAAAAGCAGAGCTGCAGTCCAATGAATCAAGGCGTTGGGGGCTTTCCTCTCTCTGTTGTATGTTATGTCCACTGCTAATGGCCAGCAGATGTGGAGGTATTTCACAAGTGTGGCTTTGGAAAACATTCCCGCACATAAATCCAATTAGGTTGAACCCTGCACACGAGTTAGCTAGTGAATTGGCTAGTGCATTCACGACCGCCCAAACGCTCCGTAGACACAGCTGACTCAAATAATTAAATTTCTCACAGCAGGTAGAAGAAGGTGTCTACTAAGTAATGGTTAAAGACTTGATAAGCTGATGTAAACTCTTGCACTAATTTGGGATTTTCACTATTTGGGTTTGTCTGGTTTGGACATTGTGGTAGGCCAGGAGTTTTCACAGGTTTTCCTCATGCAGGTGGTCTAAAAATCATCGATAAACAACGATTTACAGATGAAAATCCGTGGGAAAATGCCACACATTGTCCCTTACTAAAGGGCGTCTTGGACATAGAACCAGAGAGAAGTGGAGATTATGTCAGGCCAAAGATGTATCATTAGTTGGATATTCTCCATCTGTCCAGATCACCTGCAAAGAGATTAGATAATGCAGAGTAACTGTTCAAAGCTAACACAGCTCGAAGCTGCCGAACTTCATCATTTATCCTGAGGGAGCTATTACCCCGAAAAACATCATCCTCCCAAAGTCAGCTTTGTGTTTTTGAGAGAACAAAGCCTTGTTTGGACAAAACACTGGTAGCCAAATGACCCCTGGCTTGTATCTGTGATTTCAATAAGGATTTTACTTTATCAAATTAAGCAAGCGATAAATATGAAATGATTATACTGTATATTACACAATATTCTGCCCTTTTCCTGCTCTTTTTGAGATATACTGGAACGTAATGAGCTCTGCATCTGGTTGACAACTGTTAGTCTCAATTGTCTTTCAAATGATGCATAATATTAGAAATGGAAGAGTAGATAGTGCAGGCTAGTAGTCCTCTCCACTCCTCTTCTCAAGGCACAACTACAAACAAACCACAAATTATGATCTATTGCATGCTTTCCTCCTTTTCCTTTATCACTGCCATTTGTTGAATTTTTTTATTTTACTGATTGTTACCATTCTAAGTTCCCTTGAAGTTCAGCAGTGTTAAGGAAAGTGAAAAACTTCCATCCGCCGCAATTTTTCATGGATTTGTAGTTTTTGCATAATCCGGCTGAAAGTCACAGAAGAGCAGATTTTAAACGTGCAGAACCTTTATCTTACTTTTTTCAGGCACCTCTCCATCAGGATGTCAAGAGGACAGCTTTAGATAGAAACCCTTTGATTACAAATAGTCTAAAACAATCTTCTAATGAAAGAATGTTGTGGCTATTGCCTCACACTGGCTCATGCAGTTGACATTCAAACACTGGGTTGGCTGCCACATCAAAAAGACAAATATGTAGGTTGCATGACGGCAGCAAGATTAAAAGATAATGACTGTTGTTTACATGACAAAGATACCTACAAAATCTAACCAATTACAACAGTACATGTGCCCTGACCTTGAGTCAGCACTGAGGAGCCTACTGTGTCTGCATCATGAGCTATTGTTTGTAGTGTGGCAGCTGCTGCATGCTTGTCTGGCACCTCATTCACTGCTAACTGGCTCCACGTGTGTAAAAAGACAGCTCCAGATACATTACTGGTACTTTCTGCACACATCACACACACTTGGATATGAAGGCCAACACATGCTAAGTTGCACATATACAGGTATGAATGTACACTTTGCCACACGCCACAGACACGTGTGCTCACACAGACACATTCACTAATCTACTGGCTGTAGTGGCACAGCAGGAGTGCAGTGGTCTTGTGTGGCTTTATTAACTGGGGTGGGGAAAAGAGAAGTGAGATGGTAAAGCTAAGGACAGAACAACTGAGGGAGGGAGAGAGGACAGAATGGGTAAGGAGAGGTGGAGGGAGTCCCACCAGGTGCTAATAGATTTCCTGCAGCTTTGAAACGTGTGCTTGTGCTAGTCCCCTGGAATGGAGTCGGGTTTCATCTGTGGCAAATTACCCGGACCGAGGTTTGACCTCCCTTCAACACAAACCCCAGACACACGCCTGTGACACACTTACCAAGTGGGACAGAAGTGTGTGTGCACACCCATCCGGAGTTATGCCTGCAAGAGACTAACTTGCATCATCACAGGTGAAAAACCTCTGCAAATTTAGATGTATATACTCAAACTATCTTGACATTAAACATTTGGGATGAAGAGAAATATGTTTATATTCCAGCTTTGCATAAACACTGGAGGCATGAAAACAGATGGAATGGCTCTGTAGCCTCTTTGGGCAGCTCAATTAGGCTGTTCTGAGACACCGCCATGCTTTAAGCTATGAGCATGCCAGTATGACCACAATGTGTGCAAAGTCATATGGCAATCACTCTAATAGCTGTTGACACATCAAATCAAAACCAAGGTGGAGAGTCAACAATGTATCAACATGTCCACAGCTGCAACACAGCGAATACCTTTAAAACTCACCAAACATGCATTTTTATTTAACTTTTTTCATTTGACTTGGATGTTTAGTGGTTTTAAACAACTCGGCAACATCAAAACATCATCTTCAAAACATCTTCAAAACTGCTCATCCAGCATAACTTCCCACCCAGGCTATTCTGGATGAACTGTATAAAAACCCTCCAACAGATACATCACAAAAATTCTGCATGTTTCAAATTTGTGTTGAAATACTTATAGACAACTCCACAAGTTATCAGATCGTTCTAAATTCATAAGACTATTTCATTTTCCAGGCAAACACACAGCTAAGCTATCTGGCTAAAAACAACCCTCTTATTTGCATTCAGTACACTAAATTATATCAGTCTTTCACAGAACCAGCCACAAATCCTGAAATACCTGCACACCTTTTCTGGTCCACAAAAAATGATCTCTGTCATCCCACTGAGTTCTGTATATCACTTCACGAAGAAATGCCTCAAGTCATGAGTTAGTTTAATGATCATCTATGTTGTGTTATTCTGGTTTTATAATTAAATTAACTTTAAGAACACAAATCACATTGCATCGCTGTCAGTACTAATCACTGTAAAATGACAGCGAAAATAGGTATTACAAAAAAACCCTATTTCATCAGTCTGTATACTGTAGCTTATCCATTGCAAACTGCTATAAATGACTTGACTCCTCTTTCAGATCACACACAAACAAATAATCGAGAGAATTAGGCATTTTGAAAAAAAAAAAAACTGTGAAAATCAACACATTTACACTGATCAGCCACAACATTATGACCACCAACTAGTGAAGTGATCATAATGTTGATTATATCACTCCAGTGGCTTTTGCAGGGGGTTTGCCCTCAAAGTTGTTGCACTGAAAGCAGCAAATTGTTCAAACAAAATAAGGATCTGAGTAACTTTGACAAAGACCAAGCTGTGATGGTCCAGGACTGGGCCGTTTCATCTCAAACCTAAAGGTTCTGTTTGGTGTTCTAGTCTGTAGTGGGTAGTACCCCATCAAATGTGGTCTAGGGATGAACAGCCAGATTTCAATCCAACTGAGTATTTGTGAAATGTGTTGGAAAAACAGGTTAGATTCATGAAGGACCAAGCTACAACTTACAGGATTTGAAGTACACTGCATATAACTATAATATCCAATGGCTGATTTCTGTATATGAGGATAAATTGTACCAGACAGAGACAATAGGTATAGATGCCCACATTTTAAATCCAGAGTTATCTTGACCGTGTTTAATAATGAAGACTGAAAAATAACAATTTTAGGACAAGTCAAAAACATGGGGGCTTCAGGTTTGTTTGACATGCACAATAGAATCACAGCTGCTGGCAGTTCTAATGTTAACCCTCCTCATCAACCCAAACTGCACTAATTATGTATTAGCACACATTTGCACTCACTCAGCATTTCACTATCTTTGTGCCACACACATTGGCTCTGTGCATGCAACCCTTTGATAGCTCTGGGAGAGGTATGGAGTGACCTGCTCCGATACTTGTAATTTATCCCACTCCTAATGTGTATATGAGTGTTTTTTGTAGGTGGGTGGCATGTGTTTTTACATGAGCTGAGGGTATGTAAATGAGTCAGAAGAGTGACTGTTGCTTAGAGAAGCAGAGTAGCTGTCCATATTTCTTGTTTGCGTGGGTATACTATACTGTACGTGTGTGGCCTTGTAGGAATGTGTGCATATGTGTACTACTCTAACTGTGAGATGCAGCTGAAGCTTTGGCCACAGTGAGCGAGGCTTAACGTGTCAGAAGATCTTTAAAGGAATAATTTTCTGCTTGTGCCAGAGCTTGGCGCTTAATCACACACATTGTTAATAGATGCCGATAAAATGCTGACTTGCTTTCCTGATCAGACACCTGGAGCTCAGAGGAAATAACTCACTCTCCACCAGTTTAAAAGATGTCTGCCTGATTTCATGGCTTTGTTATGTAACTGATTTGTATCTGGTCTATCTGTGTGCATCTGTCTGTGACTAAAACACTCATTGCAACTGTTTGTCTGACAATGTTAGCCATTTCTCGTGAGTCTGTTTGTGAATCTGTCTGTTTCGTCTGTAGACAATAGGCAGAGGTGGGTAGGATTCAAATACATTTACTCCTTTACATGTATGTGAGTAGTTTTTCCCATAAAATGTTGTTGAGCGTTGTTGTTTTGGAGAATACTTTTTCTCTTACTCAGTTACATTTGTGATGAAAAATACATACTTCTATTCAGTTACATTTTGCCCCACCTCAGCGGGTATCATTAAAAAAGCTGGGAAAAAAAAACAAGAATAAGAAAATTAAGAAAACTGAGGAACATAATCATGCAAATGGTCAAAATGAATAATATAAGCAACAAAATGAGCAAAAAATTTAAATAATCGAGAAAATTAACAAAGCTGAACATAGCTGGCTAGTAAATCATAAAATTAATATAAGTTCAAATTAACAAAATAAGCAAAAAGGGAGAAAATAATCAAGTATATCAACAAAATAAACAACACACTAAAAGTCAACAAAATAAGCAATATAGGAGAAAAAATGATCAAAAAGGTTAACTAAAATGTACAAAAACAAAACTAGAACGCACTCAGAAAGCACAAACCGCTGCCAAGGCAGCGGTTTGTCTTCATAGTAAAAACCTACCATTATCATTTGAACCTATACTCATTTCCCCCATTATGTTATTGAACCCAAAAGTAATATTCTTAAATTTATTTGACCCTCATTATTTGATTATTTGACCATGAAAAGCTACAGTTAGCATTTGGAATCACATACATATAATTATTAGTTCAATAGATCTTCACAAAACATAATATTTTTATAATCAATCAATCAATCAATCAATCAAACTTTATTTATATAGCACCAATCATAATCTCTAGATTATTTCTAGGCGCT
>JAQQAE010012403.1:0-13183 GCA_029823295.1 Pseudamia nigra | reverse complement strand
GGAGACAACAAGGCCAGGACAATGTGTAGACCTCAGTGCCCTAGATGGAGTGTACAGTGGAGAAGCCAGAATAGGAGAAATATGCTCATACTTCTGTTAAAAGTTGTAAGCGAGCCAGGGAGGTGTGGTTGACACCAGTGTAGAGGGCATTACAGTAGTCCAAACGATTTGAAATAAAATCAGGAATCACACACACTCTTAAAGTTATTAAAAGACAAAACTGATTTAATATTGATAAATAGACTTAACTACAGAATTTATGTTTGTCAAGATTAAAATCAATCTATTTGATGCCAATACTGGGATCAATAGGTCTCACAAATGGTTTCAAGGGACCCAGAGGATCTAGAGGAGGCGTTCTAATCCATTTTAAGAGAATGATTGGAGAACATGTCGCTACAATGTCAGCACAGCTAAAAGAAAGGTGACATTCTTTTAACTAATAGTTCTGTACATACAATCAAACCAATCTCAGTAGAAGCAACATTAACCAATGATTCTATTGCAGTTCTTTGGTATTTTCAAGTGCATTTACTGTTACTAGTAGTTTTAAATTGCTCATCATTTGTCACTGAACTGGGAAAATGTACGTGAAAAACTGAAAAGTGATTCCGCAAACAGTGATGCTTTTGTCACAGTACTCAAAGATATAGTTAAATTCATAACATTGGTATTTAAAGCTGTGCTGTTGCTCAACAGCGGACCCAAGTCAGCTGTCAAAGCATATTTTTTTGAAAGGGTTAAATATTTCAAATTCATCTTTAAAAATCTCATAACTTTAACAATTATACTTTCTCACTGCTAATTAATACATTAAATTATTTAATCAGTTGCTTAGTGGTAGGTACTTTAGTGTCATACCTCTCCACAACAAAATATTGTTTGGTGACAGTCAACTTACTACATCTATAAAATATGCAGTTAAAATACTGCTTTAAAATAAAAACTTAGAATAAAATACAGACTTAGATTAGAATCCAAATTTAGTATAAAACACATGTCAAAATGCCCATGCTGAATAAATTACCTGTTAATAATATTTGTACCTAAGTAAATTATTTATATTTGGTTAATAGTCTTTAATTTACGCTTTGATATGTGAATCACTGGGCAAAAAATCACACGATTGCCTTTCAGCACATTGTAATTCAAGTGGTCTGACCTAAAATGAGACTGTTTTTGGGCTGTGAATTATCTGACTCCTGATTGGACGTTTTGGCTCCTCAGGTGTTTTCATCCAGGCAGGGGGTTAAATATGTGATTGACAGCTGTAATTACAGATCACTGTTCAGACTGAGTCAAACGTGAATCTATTCCTCCGTGACTCTACACAGACAGAAGTGTGGCTTCATTTTTCTGAAATGGCATGAAATCACATCAGGTCATCTGTAATTATATTTAGTCTTTTGATTAGGACACCGAGAGAAAAAAACAGAAAATGTTCAAATTTGGGCATTTTCCACCTTGTTTCAGCTCCTGCATCTTAATTTGTTTACTTTTTCCCAGTGATTTATCCTTACACTAAATCACATAGTTCTTGCGGCTCTGTAGTACCTCAGACTCTGGGCAACACATTGTGCTTCCATCTGGAATAAAATGTGCTATATAAGTAAGGATTCGGTTGCTTGCTCGCTTGATTTTCCCATATCCACCGAGCTGTTGGCCAGGCTGCTTCAACAGCAGGGACATAAGCACCTGGCAAGAAGGATCCCTCTCATCTCTGCTCTGCCTCTTCTTCTTCTCTACCTGCCAGAAGTAGCCATGGCACATTTCAAAGCTTCCGCCAATCCATCATATGCTTCCTCCATCATTGCTTTCCCTCTGCTTCCCCTCTGTACCTCAGGAGATCCCCAAGGCATCTCCTTAAATCCTCTTCTGTCTCTCTGTCATCCAGCTTTGCTTTTAAGATACAGTAGCAGGACGTATTACACCTTTGGTGGTGGCAGGTGCTTGTTATTCCCAGGTAAAGCAGCATGCTGCATATAATACAGTAGGAGTTTTTACGTCTTTGATGACAGCAGCTGCTTGTTGTCGTCTGATCTCGCCTTGACACATGGCAGGAGCTTATTATTTGTACCTTTAAATTGTTAAATCATAACCCTGTGGAAACAAATCCATCTAAATCCAGTGCACACTTGTTTTCAACCTGTGCTGACCGAGAGACAGAAAAATGATCAAAGACATGCAAAGCTAGAGTGTTATTTGACATGTTTCCCAGCTGGCGAGTGTGTTCCCTCCCTCACCTGCATTTCTCCAAATCGATAATAGGACATCTTATACATGAGGCAGTTGAGTAAAGTAGGTGAACCAGCCTTGTCCACTCTGAACTCTCCCTGAGGGGTGAAGTAGTCACTCTCCTGAAACATAATACGAAGCGAAGTATGAGGAAATTATAGAAAATGAGAAGATAATAAAGTAATTAATAGCAGCAGGAGATGATGGTACAGGTCGATAAAACAAGTTGACATGGTTGTGAGTCGAGGTCTGCACCAGAATCCCAAGCATGGTGGGCCTGAAGGCAACTGACTGATTAAATGCAAATGTGTGCATGGCTGAGATAGGGCACGACCTGCCAAATGAAATAAAGTGTTAGTGGGGCCGTCAGTATATTGGCTTCAGTAAACGGCATTTTGAACACCTCCACTTGGAAAAAGGAGACAGAGACTCAGCACAGGGTCTCTACATGCATCAGAGGCTTATATATAATGCTTTGAGACCTTATTGAGATGATCTGAATCAAATTTAAGACTGAGTTTTGGACAGTTAATCTACTTTATTAGGTTCTTTTTAAACTGTAAATGAATCCCCACAGAACATTTATGTATTTTACTCTTCACGTGCAAAAGATAGTAAGATGTATAAAAATAAGGAATAAGGAAGCTTGCAATCATGAAAATTCTCAAAAATCACAAATCATACTCATCAAGAAAAATGAATAAAAAAATGAAAATAAAGCAGATTCACCACTAAATGAAAATGAATAATCAAGAAAATTATTAACATGAACAAAATAATCAACAACTTCGGTAGAAAATGATAATATCCATCCAAATATAATAATAAATATCAATAACAAAATTAACAAAAACTGAACATATGATTGACAAAGTGAACAAAAAAAAGACCAAAATAATACGAAAAAAATGTTTTACAAATGAAAAAAAAAAATCTACATTTCTAAGTAACAAGCTCATGGTAAAAAGACAAAATGAGAGATTATTGCAGCTTTTCAGAAATGTGGCCAATATGTGACAAATTAACACATTAAGGACTTGCTTTTTACTTTAAGACATTTTACGACTCTTTGAGGACTTGTAAACATAAGCAATGGGCAGCAGCCGAAAGGGAACTGAAGCGGTTATCTCGCTCTTCAAAACCACAAGACTGACAAAAACACAAATTTTATCTTGTAGAATAAGAGACTGGTTGGGTTGATTTAACATCACCTCTATGAGTTAGTTTGTTTGCCATGTCAGAAGACATGGATCATTGCAGCATTAATCCAGAAACCCTGGGGCTCTGCATGGTAGAATTACGGTTTGGGAGGCTTCAACTCCCTGTTGGGCAATGGAAGGTTTAGTGTGGTGGCAAGGTAAAGCAGTAAAAACATTCTAAATGTAGCTCACACTTAGACTTTTTGGTGAGCATTTTTCTCTTGGCTAAAATGTTTTGCAGGAGCCTCCATCCACAGAAATACATTGCTTAGAAACTGTGCCAGTAATGTCTGCTGGCACTGCAGGTGATACACGGACTATGGAAAAGTACCTCACCCTCCCTCTCACACTTTAAACATTTCAGCTATCCCTTCAGAGTACAGTATATCCCTAAAGAATACAGTGTTCCTGTTAAAAACCTTTGCTTGTCAACAGTTTAAAAATGGGTTATAGGAGCATTAAGATATCTAGTACACACAAAAGCAGAATAAGCACTTTATGTACTAGTAAACAGAAAGGAATGCAGGAGAGAGGAGGAACCATTGATTTCATTCCTACTGTCAACAGGATAATGTAGATGTTCTGTCACACTCACCCTGATGTCCTTGGGGTGCTCTCCTTCTGCTATTCTCACCATCCACAGGAACTTGTTGATGTCGTCGCCCGAGTAGCCAATTACACCCCCGAAGATGATCAGCACATAGTCAACATCCAGAGACCTCATGATTTTATAAGCTGCACTCTCATTGGAAGACATAGCTTTCCCCACCTACGGAAAAACACAAGTTGTTCTCAAGTGCGGGTTCTTGTGCTTTGCATCCGATTTCAACACAAAAGTGGCATAAAACGGGAATATTCAAGCAGATATCCTTCATGCATTCTCTGTAATTATATCTCCTGTGGACAGATGCTGAGGAGAAAAGACACAGCAGGTAGGAAGTAAAATAAAGAAGAGAGCTAGAGGGCTTTAAGACTTTATGACAAAGACATTCTCCTACATTTGGCAGCACAGACAGAAAAAAATATAAATCAAGCCCAACGAATCTGACAGCAATTACCTCCACAAGGAAATTTAATTGGAAAAGTTTAAGTAAACAAGATTGTCTGCCTTACTTGAGGAGGTAGCATTAAACAATGCAGCAACATGCAGACTTTACTGACGAGCAAGCTAATCAAGCAGCGGCTGCTCAATGAGTCAAGAATGGAGCAAGAAGTATGAAACACACAAAAAGGCTCACCAGTGCTATATGACTGTTGTTCCATGTGTTGTTATCTACTAGTGTGGTCCTGTTAGCCATGCCTGCTATTTGGTAGCCATAGTCCCACCACGACATGACACGTGCGTGCTCGTCTGTATTCTGTCTCAGCCAATAGTAGGCCTCCCTGAAGTCATCCAGGATGTTTCGCGTCCTAACAAGGAAAATAAGGTTGACAGGCATAAGGGTGCTGACGTTATTAATATTTCAGCTAAGACTTTGAATGAGACGAGCAACAACAGCTGAAAATAGAGCATCTGTGCATAATAAACTGAGGGTTAACAAACACCTAATACTTTCAACATCCTAGTCCTAAATTTACCTCAAGAAGCAGAAACAGACATAAAGCCACAGAACCAATTAGTTATTGGTATGCTAATCATATTAAGTCTGGGATAGTACATTTGTGTGTGGGTGTTTATGTGTGAAAAAAGAAAAAGTGACAGCTTTACTGCTCTCAGTAGCATGGCTAAAGCATTGACTGTGAGCTATGGTAGTATTATTAATATATGTATGAGAACTTGCATCTTCCATTTCGTTTGGCCTTCAATATTTCCTCTAATGCTTTAAGAGAATAATTATGTCTGTAAAATATCTCAGAATAATATATCAGCTTTATGTGAATTCAGAGACAGTCCAGCTCTGCTTTTTGTGACCTAGAAACAGTTAGTAAAGTAATCACATTAAAGCTTTTAGGTGGACATATCAATATCTCCATAAACCACGGATAAAATATGCATGTGCTCTCTGTGCATTCCTGAAAGCATGCACAAATCCACTCACCCTAATTTGCATGCAAGGTGGAAGAATCCCCCTCTGTTATAAACTGCTACAAGCCTGAGTCCTTGCAGGTATTTACAGCCATTAACACATTACAACCAGAGTGTGTACAGGGGGTGTGTGCGTGTGTGTGTGTTTGTGTGTGCAGAATTCATACCCATCATGGTTGTACGATGCGAGCACCACACTGGGACTGGAGTAGGCATTGCTGGTGACCCATGTGCAGTGGACGGCAAACATCATGAGGAGCATCAACATAAGCATGGTGACTATAGACTTGATATTTGGACCTAAGCCTTCCTCTGCCTTCTCCTGCTCGGACACGTGTTTACGCACCTTACCAGCCTGCAGGGGGAGACAGACTTTACTGTGATGAACAACAAAGTGTGTGCTAGTAACCACAGATGACTTATTTACGTAGAATAAATTATTGAATGGACTAATTGAGCAAAGCATCTTAGCGCATCCTCAAGTTTCCTGTGCTGTCTGAAGATGCTTTTGAAACATTATGAAACAAACCCTGTAATGAGTTAATATTACTTTACACTGACAGCAGAGAATTATTAAGCAATGAAATCCCTAAAGAGGAAGAAATCTGCACATTAACATGATTCACCAGCAGCATCTGCAGTTCCCAACTCTGACAACAAAGCAGCGTGCATAAAGTGAGCAAAGACAGATGGAGATGGCTTTACATTTCTCTCTGAAAAGAGCAAAAAAAAAAAAAAAAAAAAAACCTTGGTATGTACGTATTCAGACTCTAAAACTGAATCATTCATTCATTTAATACACAAAAAGACACTTAACCCTGAACCTGTTCACAAATGATGGATGAACACATAAAGGATAAAGTCAAGGTGATTTTCTTTGATTCATTAGAATTAAATGATTAATGACTATGAAACATTTTCACAGGAAATGCAGGGAACTGCAACCATAATGGGCAGTTCCCACTTTTTAAAATGGTACCTCACAATCTAGAGACATTTTAACAGCACCGCTGAGAGACTGATATTTGTCCCACATGGCTCCAAAGCAACCGTATCACTCCATTCAACATGAGCAAAGTGAGATAGACCAAATTATTGCAACAGCATCAAACAGTTGCAGCTGATTCATAAGTTAATCACAGTTTAGTTACAATGAAGGGGAGCGAGAAAAGAAGCTGACAATTGTGTAAATGATTCATCAAAATGTCACTGTGAAGACAGTGAAGGTGTGTGAAGTCTGAGGAATATTGCCAAACGTCTTCAGGAATATAGTTCAGAAGTTCATCATCATAAGATAAAACAAATTGTCATCTTCTTGTCGAAGACCTGCAGGGTAGGAAAACGTGTGATCATAGTGGCTGAAAACTGAAAAATACCGTCAAGCCCATTTCAAATCAAAGACACTGGTTTTGGAAAAACGCAGTAAAAATTTCACTGGTGAGATGTGACCCAGCTCTTCTTGACTGAGTGCACTGCTTGTGACTCAGCTTGTCAAATCACCTGTGGCTGGTTACAGATCATACTTTGTATTTATGGTTTGCAGCTCACCTGTCACTAAGAAGCATAGTGTTCATATCAGCTGTTCCCCTGTAGTCTCATAAGTTTGGATTACTTGGCTTATTAGAGCTGACACCAACTACTCTCAGCAATGGACCTCTCCAGAAATAGACAGGAGAATTCCATGACCCTCAAATTTTTAATGCTTTTGCTGACTGATCAATATTAGAAATGCGGCTGTAGCAAGCAACACACTGTCACTATCATTATTTATAATGATGAAAAGCTGGTTACAGTGAAAGTATAGCGTGTCAGTGAAATATAAAGTATACTCCATTTCATCTCACTTGTAAACTGGTGCATTGCGAGCAGGTGTGTGTATAAACTGCTTCTGTGTAATACTCATTCTGCCTTGACCTTGTCATAAAGATTGCCCGAGTTCCTCTTGTCGTCCTCGTCGCTGCTGTCTTCAGTGGGGGGTTTCTCCCTCTTTGTGTCATCTCCCATGTAGTGCTCGAAGACGCTGGAGAAAGCGACTGCTGACAACATGCACACCACTGGAGTCAGAGTCAGCATCAAACGCACCATCACACCGGCAAAGTAGACTGCGCTGATGGCGTACAGAGCCACTGAAAGACAGATGAAACGAGGGAGTGGGTGAGAGGTGGGCAAAGAGAGACGATATGAAGACTACATATGGAGGTTAGAGGAGAAATGTGAAGGACAGTCAGGAGCCGAGGCAGGGACGGAAATAAAGACGTGAAGAAGAGAAATTGAGCTGTTAAAGTAATACAACATAATCAGTCTACGTTTTCTTGCCTTGAAGTAAAAAAAAACAAGCTGTCTGGTTGCGCCCTTGAAAAGTGCCGACCTGGCTCAACAGGTGCATGGCTAATCAATAGTTGTAATTGGCTGATTAAGTCTGAGAGAGAAACAGACTGCCTCGCTAATGCTTAAAAGGTTCTCTGCCCTTGATCCAAGCTGTCTTACTTTGTAAACAAAAGTTTTGCCGGGATTGGTTTTTTTCCTTTCATACAGTTAAAGTGTTCACCGTGCATCAGATTCTCACAGAATATATTCAGAGACAAACATTTCAGTCATTGAGCTCACTGTTATTAAGGTGGATAAATCAACCACATATAATCTGGAATTAAAAGGACTACTGATGTTAAATGTACACTGCCAGTCAAAAGGTTACACACCCCTCTTTCATTCTTTTTTTGCTTTATTTTTAATATTGTAAACATTGTACATTAATACTGAAGACATCCAAACAATGAACCAACATGTGGAATTTTGTGGTAAACAAGAAGTAAACAACACAGAACAGGTCTTATATTTTAGATCGTTCAAAGTCGTCACATTTAGCTTTGATGACACTGATGGCATTCTTTCATCAGGCTCTCAACGGAGTCACTTACAACAAATCACAGGTGAGTTCATTTGGGATTTGTGTTAATTTGTACAACAACTGCACAAATCTGTATTATGAAAAAAAAGTAAAGCGAAAAGACAGTGTTTCACCTGTCAAGTGAAAATCATTTTGGGTGACTGTTGTAAATCTGATGAGAGAATGCAAAGTTGTCATCAAAGCTAAATGTGGAAACTTTAAGATATAAAACATTTCCTGGTTGTTTACTCTTTTTTGTTTTCTACATAATTCCATACGTGGTCTTCCACAGTAGGGATGTACTTCAGATTAATGTACGATGTAGAAAATAACATAGTAGTAGATTGTGGTCTGGTATTGGATACATTTTATTAATGTCTCAAAAATAAACTTTTTTGATGAGTTCAAACTTCATTAAAACCTGAGGCTAAAAAAAAATAATAAAAAAACAATCACTGTGGTTTTCAAAGGGCATTTTGGTGAACAACCAAGTAACGTGAAAAAAATGAGGCCAATAACAGGTGACTTAATTAAATGCCATTCATACTGATTTATGCCAAGAACACAGACTCACTTCAAAATAAGAACATTCGTCAGACTAGATTTGCTATTGCAAAATTTTACAGTATCACATAAATATGAAACATCACACAGAATGCCTAAATACGTGCATCACCTGCAGCTTTGGGATATTGTTAAAGTGAATGAATAATTCATTGTTTTCCGTGCATAATCTCCTCAATAAAAACAAAAAGGCCGTGAATTGGCGAATCCCCCGCTAGGTCTGCAGAGCTCAAAAAACAATTTTTGCACTTAGTGACCCTGTGACGTATTTAAATATGGAGATTAGGTCAGGTCACCATGGTAACCCTTCCCACTAGTGGGAGTACTCATGTAAAGTTTGGTCACTCTAGGCCCTGAGGTTAGTCATATGAACACATACAAGGTTTGTAAGCAGGATAGTCAACTTTCAGACATTACCGATCTTCAAGGTGAGGCCGCTTGGTACACTGTAGGGTGTCCCTCAAGGGACATGTAAAATTTCATAGGCCCGGCTCCAAAGCCTAGGTCTATAGAACACAAAATGTAATTTTTGCACTTAGTGACCCTGTGACCTAATTAAGTATGCAAATTAGGTCAGGTTACCCGTGTGTGAAATTTGGCCACACTGGGCCTAGGGGTTGCGGAGAAATAAGTAGAATGTCTGGACGGACAGAAGTGTGAACGGTGACCGTTTCTATATCCCCCTTCTGGGCCTTTCGGCCTCAGCGGCGGACAGCAAACTTCGTTAGGATTTCTTAACTAAGATTCTGCAACATTAGTAAATTAACCTTATGTCTTCAAGATAATAGACACTGTGCAACAGGACTACTTCTCTTTTGTCAGTAATGAAAACCTCTTGCATTCGCTCCTGCTCTGTGGCTTTTAGAGTTATACAACTTGCACACATAAAAATTATTTTCCTTGGAAACAAAACTTAGCTTGTTAAAACAGGCTGAGGCAACTCAAGATCATTACCGTATTGCTATCCTCTGAGGATATGGAAATCATTTTTAGTGGAAATTAAAGGTTTCAAGTTGATTAACTTTCTCATACCAAACACCCGCTCATCATTGATGTTCTTGATGCAGAACCAGAGGCCCGCTGGGAAAGTACAGACCAGGATGTGAAGGTCAAAGAAGAAAGACACCCATGTTGTTGGCTGGTGCTCAGACACCGACGCTATGATGGGGATGTGGATCTTAGCGTAGCTGCAGAGAGAAGAGGAGGAGAGGCAACATGTAACTGATGTTGGAATAAACGTGTTGGGAGTGTTGAGACAAATTATACAATAGATCTTCCTGATTAACTCCTGAATAATAAAGTGAAAAGACAATTCGGCCTCCCAGCTACCTCCTGGTAAAATATGAACAAATCAAGCGACAAATGAGTTATAATTTTATTTTTCGCTGCAGTTTCTGATTTACATGTTTCCTTTTTGTTCATGATCTTCAATGCACCGATTTCTATGCCATTTAAATATTTCTCTCTGAAGTGTTTTTTGATTACAGCTGGGAACGAGAAAACACACAACACATTAAGGAATTAGTATCAGCCTCCAAAGGAAAAGCAAAAAGGCATCCCATACTGCTTCAGTCAGCAAATGCCGAGAGAGAATTGATTGGGTGTGCTGAAATATCAAACATGCTGCAGTGTATTTGGAGAACACAGGGTGCCTGGTACAATTTGGAAGTAAGACAATAGTTCAGCATAGAGCCTGTGTTCTACGGGTTGTCCCTTGGGAATATTGCAAGGTGTTTTATAGCTGTCTTGGAAAATACACACACACACACTCAAATGGAGCAAGTGTTTCATCGATGAAGGGAGTGTGAAGGTCAGCAGAGCTTACCCGGTGTCCCAGAGAGAGTAGAAACGACCACTCCATGGAGCAATGTAACCTTAAAAAAAAAGAAAATACCATCAATACCGGAGACACGCCTTTTAACGACTTCGTTTCAAACCACTGGATACAACAGATGTCTGCAGGAGGTCAAAAACCTGGTGTGACTGTTAAACAAACCACACACAGTAACACTATTTAGCATTTAAAGACTGTATAGATACGTAATACACAGCAGTAAAGCTACAATGGAGGATTATTTTTAATACCATCATTACCTCCGCCAAAGAAGCTGTGTTTTTGTCCGCATTATTTGTTTGTTTGTTCACAACATAACTTGAAAAGGTACTGTATGAATGGATTTAGACGAAATTTTCAGGATAGGGCAGAAATGGCACAAGGACCAATTGATTAGAATCTGGGAGCGATCTGAATCACCCGGATCAAAAAGATTTTTAAAGGACTTTTCACCATTGTGAGATGGGGCCAAATTCAGCCCTTGTGACGGCACATAACACAAATGGCCGAGACACATGGGATAACGCTGTGATAGATTCTATGAAACCACAGTTTGATCCAGATATGATCGCTATTCTGGATACAGTGATCCAGAATGTTTACATTTATTGCCTTGAGGAAAAAATTGCTACTGTAAGGCAGTAAATGAAGCTATAGACATGTAGTGACACCAAATTGTAGTGGTAAGTCTGCTGATTCAGCAACATGCCCATGGATTTGACATATCTTCAACATTTACAGAGCTAGATTCAGAAGAAAACCACCATTATGGAAATATTATTTTTCATGAAAAACTATTGAACTAATAATAACATGTATGTGATTCCAAATGCTAATGGTAGGATTTCATGACCAACAGAATCCAAATAAATGTAAGAATATTACTTTTGGTGCAATAACATTATGGGGGAGCATGAGCATAGGTTCATGAGCATAAGTGAAGAGAAACTGAGCTGTCTTGGTGGAGGTCTGCATTTTGAGTGCTTTCTAGTTATTTGTGAGTTTAATTAGTCAGCAAATATCCACAGTTAATTTTTTACAGCAATCTGAAACCCTAATGAGCCAAATTGTTAACATCATTTTCCCCTGGAGACAAATGTATTAATTGCATACTATGATGAGGGTGTAAGCACATTTAAGTGTTTAATTATTAAGTTGTTGACAGCTCCAACTTTCCCTTTTGTGCGCTTCAACAAGTATATAACTTGTAAAATAAAGAATTCATTAAATATTTGTGTTGCTTTTAGCACTAACAAATTTCGTATGGTATGAATATGTGGATAGCCATTTGGATACCACAAATCACAGTCAACCCAAAAATCAGCCCTAGAGGCCCCAAAGAAGTGCAGCAGAAATAGCCACCAAACAACACTAATATCTATGGTGCACACAGTAGCTAGAATGCACACCTCCCCAAAAGCAGCAGAGTTTCTCCTCATAGTGAAAACCTATCATTATCATTTCAACCTATGCTCATTTCCTCCATAATGTTATTGCACTGAAAAGTAATATTCTGAAATGTATTTGACCATCATTATTGGATTCTTTGACCATTAGCATTTGAAATCACATATACAGTATATCATTATTAGTTCAATAGTTATTCACCAAAAATAGCATTTCCATAATCTGTTCCATAATTTACTTCTGATTCTTGCACTGTAAATGTGGAAGATACATCAAATCTGTGGGCACATTATTGAATCAGTCTTGTAGTGAATCAGATGTTCCACTACAATTTGGTGTCAGTTACATGTCTATAGCTATATTTACTACCTTATAGTAGCCATTTTTCTACAACCCCTGTTAGTATAAGTATTCTGCATCACTATATCCGGAATATTGCCCATATCTGGATCAAACTTTGTGGTTTCATAAAATCCATTATAGTGTTGTCTGATGTTTTTTTGCAAAATTTTGTGAGTGTTACTTTACTACAAGTACCAATGTTGAATTTCTCACCAATCTTGGAAATTTCATCCAAATCTGTTCAGAACTTTTTGTTATTTTGTGAAATAAACTAATGTCAACCAAACCATAACCACCTTGGCAGAGGCAATAAAATGGAAGTTGTCTTTATAATGTGATCATGTACAGATGAAAACCATCCATATGTAGTCCTGGGGCAAACTGATATAAAGCAGAATCTTTTGACAACTTGGGTTTACACCAAGGAAGAAAAAGCAAGAAAAGTGTCACTGCTAAAACTGTCTTGTATTGATGTTTTTAATTACTGGAATTGACTTGTTTATAAATGTAACTGAAACCATTTAAGCTGCAAATGAGACCGCACGGGGCATTTTATGTGTGCATACAAATGTCTTATTTTGGTTTAGCTTTGATGTGGAATACATTTCAGCTCTGAAATGTTGCCTGGGGGATCTGTCTCTCTCTCTCTCTCTCTCTCTCTCTCTCACACACACACACACACCCACGCC
>JAQQAE010012402.1:0-13183 GCA_029823295.1 Pseudamia nigra | reverse complement strand
TTCGCATAACAAAAAATTTGCATACAGAACGTGACGCCGGAACGGATTAAATTCGTTCTGCGAGGTACCACTGTATTTTTGATTTTCCTTCTCTCTACTCTGTGAACTAGAGGACTTACAGTCAGATACACCAATTTCTACAAAATGTGCATTTGTGTTGTTCCTATGATGGGTGATCAGTTTTTAATTTTCATTTATAATGCTTTGTGTGGTCGGCCCTTTAATGTTTTTTTCAGTTTTGGAAATAATCTGAGAGCAAAGACCAAATATAAAACAGAATTTGATTTGTAAGATAAACTCACGGGGAAATACAGTATAATCATCACCAAGTCAAAGGGCTCAATGCTTCAATCCCATTCTGTTTTAAGAGAGCTATTTTTCTAGATCAGAAAAAAAGGTAGAAGTCTCAGGCTTTAGGGGATCTGTAGCCAAAAACTTATTTTCCTGTTACACACATCCTGAGACCTTGAAGCACACGGCAAAGGTTTTATTCCTTTACTATTGCCCTCCCTGCTCTGCGGGGTGTTCTAGTAGATCTGATTGTTCAGCAGTAGTACAGCAGGTGGAGCTCTCAGATATTTGATACACCAACTTGATCCAGATCAAGTTAGTTTGGCAGGCTGAGTTGCCAGGGTAAACACGCCTGATCAGAAGTGAGCCACTTTTGTAATCCGGAGTTGAGGCTGATGTTAGTGCACTAACACCTTAATCCTGCTTTGTGGCGAGGGCCTCAGAGCTCATGAGCATAGATGAGGGTAGGAACAAAGATCAGCAGGTCAGTGCCTTCTTCTCCAAAACAGAACAACAGAGACCAAAACTGTTGTTTGGACCAGGCTGTGAACATCTTCATTTCTGCTTTGAAGGTGGACATGGGACTCGACTGGGATTGACTTTTGTATTCAGCTCCCAGTGGACACTGGTAGTACTACAGCCTTTAACACTTGCACATTCAACTCAGAGCCCAGTCAGGGAGGTTTCCAGGATGGAAATGTTAGTCCTATTGGAGCTGATGTCACACTTAAATGAGCTACACATTGTCACAAGGACCACTTTGAATCCATCACAAAGAAACTGATGGACAGCTGTTCTGACTGCTCTAAAAAAGAGCACAGATTCACACCCACAACAGGCAGAAATATAGACTCTTGTTTCATCGTTCCAGCAGAGGTGTGGAGAGTATGCAGAAACAATACTCAAGTTAAAGCATTGGTACTATATAATTATAAAAAATAATTCTAAAAACAGTCTCACAGAAAAATGGTCACAATGAGCAAAACTATCAAAATGTTACAAAGGAAGCAACAAAAAAGAAAAAAATGGGAAAAATAATCAAGGAAATGAACCAAATAAGATGGAAAAAGAAGTAAAATGAACAAAAATAAACCAAACAGGCAAGAAAATGCTTTAAAAAATTAAACAAAAACCAAAACTTTCAAATTTCATGGCTGACTCATATATATGTTATACACTATCAAATAGCAACTAAAGTATAATTATGAGTGTATTTCACTAAACTGACCTGCCCTGATGGACGTAATTGGACCATTTTCAACCACTACTTTACTTAAAATACATGACAATATTTTATATATTGCTTGGAAGTACCACCGAATGTCATAACACCATAACCCCAGTTTTTTTGAATAATTCCGGCATGAAAAATGTACTTCACCTGTACTTCTTGTGAATGCATGTAGAATCACTCTTTTTCTGTAGTGTGTACTGAGAAGCCCCAGTGTTGTGTTCCTCCTCTTTCTGGGTACTGTGTGGATTTTGTTTTTGTAGGATCAGCAGTAGGAGAAGCCTGTCTAAGAATAGCAGTCGAGTTTTTCCCTGCAGATACGATTGTGACTGAGCAGCCTCGACAGATTACACTGTTTGTCCTGGAGGGAAAAGTACAGGCTTAAAGCTCTTAGCTGTGAGAAGTGACCACACCCTCGGAGACCCCCCCCCCAGACACACACACACACCCCCCTTCCCACACACACACACACACACACACACACACACACCCACTCACACACAGCTACAAGAGAAGGAAACAATGAGAAAATGGGTTCCTGTATCCACGTCCATTTTTCACTCGGTCTGATATCCTTGTGTGCTGTTAATGATGTTATATGTAATATACTGTATCTGTGTAACATTTAACTAACAACAGTAGATGAACTCAAGGATCTAGGCTTGCTTTGAATTTTGGAGGACATTTTTAGTTGCAAGAATTAAAACGTTTCCTTTTTTTGTGATTCTGTCTTTTCTACAAAAGTGTATGAAGGGAAATAAACAATGAATGAAATGACAAAGGAAAAAAAATGGAACAAAATGACCAAAACAGAACAGGATCACTGCCAAACACGAAGAATACTATGCACAAAATGAACAGAAATGAGCAACAGATAATCAAAATAATCAAGAAAATAAACAAAAAATGTACAAATAGATACAGTTTAACAATGAGTCAAATTTAACAAGCTAAATATAAAAAAATCCACAAAATGAACCAAATAATCAATTAAATATAACAAAATGATCAAGAAAACAAACAAAATAAGCATCAAAATAAACAAAATACTTGACAAAATGAAAAAAATAACAATAAATAAACTAAAATAGGACAAAAATTATTTAGAAAATGGCTGAAAAATGAGCAAAGTACGCAAACCAAAATGAGCCAAATGGATTGAAACAAACAAAATATTCTCCAGTATGAACACAGTGATCAACAAAATTAATTAAATTAGCAACAAAATGTAAGAGCTAAGCAAAACATTCCACAAAATGAGTGAAATGAACAAAACAATCATGCAAATCTACAAAAAAATGTGTTACAAATAAACCACATAATGAACCAAACTAAACCAAATATGAACAGCGGGACCCCAAGATGAACAAACTAATGAACCTAATGAAAAAACTGAACAAAATAATCCTTAATATGAACAAAATGAATGAAATGCTAAAAAAAGTCGTCATTTATAAAACAGCTTGTTTAAACACTATGTTAAGTGTTCTCTTAACTACATGTTGCCCTCATTGCATGTTTGATCTTCTTCTTCTCTTCCTCCTTTCGGCTGCTCCCCTCAGGGGTCGCCACAGCGAAATACCAATGATTCGCATGTTTGATCTGGCATAGGTTTTTTACGTCGGATGCCCTTCCTGACACAACCCTCACAATGAGGGACAATAAAAAATTTGTGCAACACATTAATACTCCCTGTTGCTGTTGGGATACTCACTCCTACTCCTTTGATTGCTCCTCCTTTGATGATAGTGGTGTGTTTGATACAGGGTTTTAATGTTAAGAATGTATTGGATTATTCTGAACTTTCGCACCTTTTTCCCAACTCATGGATCTGCAGGGACGTCTCTGTCTCTGTACATCAGTAGAGGAAGGTTTTAGTAAAAATAAGGTTTGGTCTCTTCCGTGGATGTTTTCTTTACCTTCTGCCATCGTGTCACTTTCTGGTCACTTCAGGAATGTTTTCTCTTTCTCCACACAGGCATGCCTGACAAAGAAAACATCAGCAACAACGCCTTTGTCTCTGTCTCCAGACATCAGAGCAAGGTAGTTTTTTATTTTCTGACACATGTAATATTTAGTTCATTTTTGATCGTTGTGTTACTTAAAAGGGTGGAAATGCTGTTTCATTTGTTTCTTCATGTCTGGAAGAAACTTCATGTTACTGTCACGTTAAACCATGTTGTTGTGTTTTTGTTGTATACACCTCAAACCACTACTTAGCTGAAATCAAGATGAACAAAATTAACACCAAATTAACATATAATAAAAACCATAATCCAAATGAAGAAACTAAAACAAAATAGTCTGCAAAAAATTATTAAAACATGAATCAGTGCATCAAGAAAATGACTAGTATATCCACAAAATGAGCAAAAATGAAGTAAAAAGTAACAGAATAGCCAAGACAGTAAACAAAAATGAACAAAATAGCATGAGAAATAAACATAAATGATCAAAAAAGGAACCAAAAAATCAAGAAGAAAACCAAATATCCACAAAATGATGAAAATGAATAATTGTTGCTGAAATAGTCAATCACATTAACAATGAACAACTTTTATCCAAAAATGCACAAAATTAAACGTAATATTCAAAAACTAAGCTAAATCATGAAAAGTAACAACGATAATAAATAAATAAAGATTGATTGATAGTTAAAGAAATAAACAAAATGAATACAGTTAAGGAAATTAATGATCAAAAACGTAACAAAAGTCAGTAAAATAGTCCTAATTTGAACTAAACTTATCCAAAATTGGCTCAATATTCAGGATAAAGAAGAACATATCATAAAATAATTAAACAGAAAATTTTTGAAACAGAAAAGGTTTTGAAAATAATCAAGAAACTTAACAAAAGTCCCTTCAGTGAACAAATTTTATCCAAAGTTGAATAAAATAATTAAACTATAACAAAATAATGAATGATAATTTAAGAAAAAAAGAATGAAGAAAATTTAAAAAATGAACACATTTAATAAAGATGATAAATATGAACCATATTAACTTGAAATGAACAAAACTACTAACATATGAACAAAAAACAAACAGAAAAGGAAGAAAATGGTCAAAAAAATTGACAAAAGTCAATAAAATAGTCCCCAAAAAGGAACAAATCTTATCTAAAATGAACAAAATACTCAGGATAAAGAACAAATTATCCACAAAAGGAACAAAAATTAAGGAAAAAAAAGCAAAATTACCAAGTAAAGGAACATAATATCTACACATCATTTGGTTTACCTGGTCATTTTTATGTAACAGCTTCCTCCGTGTTGATAAAGAGTCTGGAAATGAGAGCGTCCTGTGTTTAAAGTGTCTCCAAGTATAAACAGCTGACTGCATCTACTCCACTTCCTGTCCCACCTGTCTCCTGCGGGCCTTTCCTGCTCGCTGCGTGAAAAACACCAAGCTGCAGCTGATTTATTCCATCCTTTACCTTTGTCCCGACATGACGTCTTCTCTCAAGGGCAGACGTTTAGATTGAACAATTTAAGCCATCAGACATATTTTCTGTGTTCTGGTGAGCTGCAGATGCTTTGATTTGGGCCTTTACTGCTTAAGTTTATGAATGGAACATGCACAAAATGATTAAAACATGTGTGAAAATTAACAAAATAAGCAATAAAATGAAACTGAAATGATAATATTAAGCAACAAATGAACCCAAAAGTACAAAGTAAGCACTAAAGTACACAACACAGTGATCAACAATGAACAAAATAAAACATTAATCAAAACAACAAAATGATCAATAATAAATGAAATGAGCAGAAAAATTGTTAAAAATGAACAAAATAAGCAACAAAATTATAAATAAATGAACAAATCACAAAATGACAAAAATGAATAAAGTAAGAAACAAAATGATTAAAAATGGATAAAGTAAGCAGCCAAATGATTAAAAATGTACAAAATAAGCAAAACAATTACTAAAAATGGACAAAGAAAACAAAATGGACAAAATAAACAATACATTATAAAAATAAACAGAATATACAACAAAATGATAAAAAATTAACAAAGTAATCAACGAAATCATTAAAGATTAAGAAAATTATGAACAAAATGATTAAAAATGAATAAAATAAGCAACAAAATGATCGGAAATGTACAAAATAAGCAACAAAATGAACAAAAATGGGCAAAATAAGCCACGAAATGAACAAAATAAGCAACAAAACATTGAAAAATAAGTAAAATAAGTTACAAAATGAACAAAAATGACGAACATAACCAGGAATATGCAACAAATAAGCAAAAAAATGACCTCAGTAATGAGGAAACAAGAAAATAAACAAAATAAATAATAATAAACAGAATTACCTACAGAATGAACAATAATAGCAACAAATGAACAAAGTAAACAACAATATGGACAAAATGAACAAAATAAGTAACAAATTGGACAAAAATGGACAAAAATGAACAAAGTTTGCCATAGAATGATCAATAATAGCAACAAAATGAACAAAATAAAATGAACTATAGAATGAACAATCAAAATAACAAAATAAGCCACAAGATGGAGAAAAACAAACATGAACAAAATGAGCTGTAGAATGAACACGAAACAAAAATGAACAAATTCATCAAGACTAACAGAATTGGACAAAAGGGGCTCAAAATGAAAGTATAAAATGAAACACAACAAGTCAGTATCAGAAATATTGAGCAAAAAACAACAAAGTAGTTGTGGCAAATGAAACAGAAAAGAATAAAACAATGCAACAATGAAAGTCAAAAATGAACACTCATGTGTTTTACATGTAAAGCAGGTTTTGGAGACCCAAAGGACCCTAAATATACAAATGATTAATAAAACAGACAGAAAAGCACAATTTTAAGTTGTATATGTATATTTTACCCCCACCCCCTTGAAATCTACCCTCACGTTTGTCCTGGTGCATAAAGAATAGGAGTTTATATGCTACTCTGTGTTATGTAACATACGAACAGCATATGTACTGTATAAGTCATTATAATGAAAGTCGTGCGTCTTTGGCAACTTCAGGACTGATTTGTATTAAATAAATGATGAATGAAGCCTTCACATATATGCATGAGTTACAGTAGACTGCTCTGTGAAGTGTACAGAATGTGTTTCAAATGTCACAGCCTGCAGCTCAGCTTGTGGCCACAGCACAAATAAAACACATATGTACACACACTAACACGCCATAGCTGTGTTGATTTAAAAAGAATGTAAGGAGTCGGGTTTAGGTTGAACACTGGGGCGTCAAATACTTAGTATGGCTGATCTGCTGAATTGTTAATCCATCAATCATAATCACTAAGAAATGAATAGATAAAATAAAAAGAAATAAATGATGGAAAGAAAGTGCACATAAATGACTGTATGAAATAATTGGGGAAGTGCAGGAAATAATAAATAGTTGGAACAAAAACAAACAACATAATCAAGACAATTAAGAGAAAGTAACAAGTAACATGCAAAAAAGTACATGTAAATTAATTAAAAAAAAACAAAATAGTGTTGAAAATGAACAGCAAAAATAAGCAGCAAAATGGATGAAATCATTGAAAAAATGAAGAATATCATCACCAAAATGAACAGAAATGAACAAAATAGTCAAGAAATTGACCATAAATAAAGAAAAAAATTATTTCAATTGATAAAATGAGCAAAAATGAATCACAAAGATGAAGAAAATTAGCAGAAAATGAACAGAATTTCATAACAAATGATGAAATAATCAAGAAATAAACACATTAAGCCACAAAATGAGCGAAAACAATAAAATAAACAATAAAGAAATAAAACAGCGAAGAAGAAAAAACAAAAGTTAAACAAAATAATGGAAAAAATGGATAAAATAAGCAGCAAATGGGAAAAAACTAGAACATAATCTGGGAGTAAACAAAAATAAGCAAAACAAGCAACAGAATGAGCAAAAAATGATTACAAAAATGAGCAATGAACAAATAACAAATAATAAAATAATCAAGAAAACAAATAAAATAAGCATGGACAGCAAAATAAAATAAATTAACAAACCAGTGTAGAAAATGACCAAAAGACAAAACAGAATAATTGAAAAAACTACAACAAAATAAGCAACAAAATGAGCAAAAATGAACAAAATAAACAACAATCTTAACAGACAAATATCAATTTAACTTCTTTTTGAGGGTGGGGACAGTTGCACATAATTTAGGGGCACGTTTCCCATCCCCCTGAAATCTACCTTGTGTGAGAAAATGATCTTGTTCTTAATTAAGAAACGATGTGCAGTGTGAGTCACAGCATGGGACTTTGAAGTGGCCTTTAGCGAGAGGAAAAGCGACTCATAAGACGTTTTGCAGCCTGTTAGAGGTTTACAGCGTGCTCTTACATAGTCACAGACCTTTAATTTCACCCATTTTCTCCTGGCTAGTGTTTTAATCATCAAATCAGCCTTTTTGCCATCCATATGTGTTTTTTACCCCGATTCTTCTTATGTTCCATTTCATTTTATTTTGCAGAAGTCATTCATTGACAGCCCAGCCAAAGCTCAACCTAAATGCATTTCTCAGGTAGTAAACACCGCCATCGCCTCGGTGTCTGCTGACACAGCAGACACCGAGAGCAGGACGCGTTGTTATTGACAGTATTTAACTCGACCGGTGCTGTGCCGGACACTTTTTATCCTGTCAGATACCCTCAGAGAAGATCCTTCGGGCGGGGAAGATCATCCGGAATGCCATCCTGTCCAGGGCGCCTCACATGATTCGGGATAGGAAGTACCACCTGAAGACATACAGGTTGGTCTGAAACAAGGGTGGAGAAGCAACAAAATGAAAATAAACCAAAAAAAAAGGAAAATAAATTGATTTAAACAGGACCAAGATAATCAAATAAACTGTGAAGCAAATGAACAGAAAAGGATGAGAACAATCAATACAGTGAAAAAATGAACAAAATAAGCAGAAAAATTTACAAAAATAACTGGTAAAATTAACAATGTGAGCAATATATCTAATAAAATTGACCAAAAAGCAAAACAGTCACTAGCAAAATGAGAAAAAAATGACCAAATAACCACATAAAATAATAAAAATGAACAAAAGAAGCTACAAACTGGGGACAAATTAACAAAATTACCTAGAAAAGGAACAAAATGAACAATGTAACCAATATAATTGGAAAAAATGAACAAAGCTAACAACAAAATGACCAAAAGGAACCAAAAAATCACATATGATAACAAGCAGCAAACTTGAGTAGTATATAAACAAAATTGTAACAAAAGTAATTCTGAGCACATCTTGTATTTTTACATTTGTGTATAAATAACCCTGAAACAAATGAGGCTGCAAAAAACGTGGTTATTTTTTTAAACTTTTACTCAAGTACTTATTTTTAGGAGTACTTCTACTTCTACTTGAGTCACGAGTTAATAAATGACATATCTCAGATTTTCTCTGTCTGAGGTGGAACAGGCTGTGCAGCATGTGTGAGAGTCAGGTGTTTTCTGGAATTACTCATCTTCTCTGGGCTGCTGTTTTTTCCAGGCAGTGTTGTGTGGGGACAGAGCTGGTGGACTGGCAGATGCAGCAGAGCTCATGTATCCACTCTCGTGTTCAGGCGGTGGGCATGTGGCAGGTGCTGCTGGAGGAGGGTGTTCTCAACCACGGTGAGACTCTGACTGTGGTGAATGTGTCTGCATCGGTGTGTCTCAGCAATGTGGCATCTCCTCAAAACTCAAACCTACACCATGCATTATAGAGTGCCATCATATGTACATTTTCTTTAACTGTAAATTAACCACATCACAGCATGTTGTTTATTTATTGTAGATGGAAAAGAGGATTGCTAGGTTATTTCACTTTCATAACATTTACAAGGATGACAAAAACTCCTCTTTACTGTAACTGTGCAGTTCAGTCAACATCACTATGCCAAGTAGTGCTACTGTGACATCTGGTGTAAGTGAACTGCACATCTCTTATGCTCATGCATGGTTAAAGCTATAAGTGAATTACAATGACAGATGTTCATTGTGTTGTGTATGGCTGTTCTAATGACTATTATAAACTACAACGGTGGAAAAAACACAGTGATTGCACCACAAGACCTACGTAGCTAAGAGCCAACAGTGTGTGTGTGTGTGTGTGTCAACCACTGTTTGTACTCTACACATTTAATGCTGTAAAAAAGGCACTGACAGAAGACAAACGTGGATGGAAGCAGTAAATAATTAAAACTTTACCAAACCTATAAGGAGCTCATTCTTGTTCATGAATTACATCTGGCTTGTTAGTACACCAATCACCATGAAATGTAGATGTTGAGACATTAAAATACAGTACATTATAGTTATATTGTATATATTGTATATAGTTATATTATAAATATAGAGCATATAACATTTTAGTAGTTCTGAATTTTCACTACATACCGTATGTCCCATTAACCTAATGTTAAACTGTCTGGTTTGACTGCTGTTAATAACTGAGCAGGTCCAGCAACACAACTGTCAAATGTTATAAATCTATCATTTGTGATCTTTGACAGGGCTGCTGTCTAGTAATGTAGCCCAGTTTAAAAGCTTTTCAACAGTATTCAGGGAGATTTAACTGTAAAACCAAATTATAATAAGTTTAATAATGCTGCATGATGAAGATTGAGAAGGGCTGTCTCGTCCTGTCTCGTCTCTGCTGAGCAGATATTCCACAATAAGAGCTGACATACATGGAAGACAGTTTTTACTTCCTGTATTTATGTTAATCCATCCATCTGTTAAATTGTAAGTGTTGAGAATTTTTATGCCATCCACTTTCGGCCAAGACCTGTTGTGCTGCTTGAGAATTGCCTGCTGTTCACATAACATCTGTATTGTAGCCACATTTGCATGCACAATCAGTTCTTTTTGTCTTGGATGTCACGGACAGGCCACATTGACAATAAAATCCTCTCAAATCACTCAGATTTCCAAAGTTTGAACTGATCAATACCACAGGTATCACTACCAGTCTCCGCGATTTTGGACTTGATTGATAGCCAAAATCCTGAAATGCAGCACACAGCCTGAGATGTGCAACTCGCTTATTTCAACAGTATTACTCCAACACAAAAAGTAGTACCTCTTCAGTTTAATAGTAAGACAAATAATACATGCATACATAACAATGATGAAATGATAATAAGAAGATCGAGTGTTGTGAATGCCTGTGTATCCAGAGCAAATAAGCACTAAGTTACAAAATTAACAAAATAATGCACAACATTAAAAAATTAAAGTACACAATGGACAAAAATTATTAAAATAACAATAATAATTAAATTCAACATCCAAAAAAGTACTTGTTGACAAAATCGATAGAAATGGATGAAATTGACAAAAAGCCAACAAAGAAGTCATTGAATTGAGCAAATCTAAATATAGTAATTAAGAAATTAAAAACAATGAGCAAAAGCATCAAGAAAATGGACACAGATGAATATAATATTAAATAGAATGATCAAAATATTAAATTAATTAATCAAGAAAATGAACACAAATGCATAATACTCTGAATGAATCAACAAAAACTGACAGAATGACTAAAATATTAACATCATAACAAAGGAAATGAACAAGATAATCAAAAAACTGGAAAAAAAATAAAATGCACAGAAAGATAAACAAATAATCAGGAAATCAAGCAAAAATGTGAATATTTGTCAAGAAAATTAACAAAATGAGCAAAATTATCAAGAAAATAAACAAAACTGAGTGCAATATAAGCAGAAAGAGCAAAAGGTGAACAAAATGATAATAAAAACAACAAAATAATCAACAATAACAAAGGCTGCTTACTATTTGGATCTTGATGCCTAAGTGTAGTGTTTTGGTATAATGTCAGGTGTGAATGTGTCTGAGAGTCGGCGTCACCTCTTGCTGTGTTGTGTTGTCGTGCTGCAGTGGACCAGGAGCTGAACTTCCAAGACAAGTATCTGTTCTACCGCTTCCTGGATGACGAGCAGGAGGATGCTCCGGTACCCAGTGAGGAGGAGGGGAAGCAGAGCCAGGAGGAGCTGCAGGACACGCTATTGCTCCTTTCACAGATCGGACCAGACGCCCACATGAGGATGATTCTCGGGAAACAGTACGTCATCTGCAGAGAAGCAATCAGCAAAACTACGATAAATGCGGTCACTGTGGTGGTTGTGTGATGCTGACAGCTATAAAATATGTTGCTGAAGTGCAGAATATGTGAATAACAAACAATTGGATAATTATTCAGCACTGTGCCAAAGTCTGAGGCCACCCCGGGTCTGTTTTAGCAGATTATAAGGACCATATATATGCATTTCCAGAGATGGGCAGTACTCATCTTCATTCACTATGTAAATGTCCTTCGGTAAGTTTTCAAAAATTATGTATTTCTGTGAGGAGTTGATTTTCAGAATATTCTTACTTGTTGATGATTCTTGATGTTTCTTACTAGGGCTGGGTGATATGGGAAACAATGTATATTACAATATATTTTGTCAATATTTATAACATTATAATTTTTTAGGAAGTATGTAAACTCACTGTTAATTATTACTACAGTGGAACCTTGGGTAACAAACACTTCTGGTAGCAAAAAAACATTGGGTAACAAATAAAAAAATTGGCCAAAATTTTGTCCAGGCTAACGGAAACAATTTCCATTACGAAAGAGATAGACCCGAAAGTCAACTATCGCCTGGGTGTAAACAGTCATCACAATAACATGTGAAAACTCCTGTGAGATGTGATACGGCCGAATGCTAACCACGAGTAGCTCAATGTCCCTGCTACAAAGCTGCTCGTTAACAGTGCTGTGTCCTGCGTGTCACCATCTGTTGTTTATAAACACCGCCAGTCCCCCCACCTTTCCTCTTACCGCTCTCTGCCACTGTCCGGTCCGCATGGATGAGGGTGAATCCGTCCAAGGAGACCACCGAGTCCGGTATATGTCCATTCAGCCAGTATTCTGTGAGGCACAAGAGGCTACATTTCCTGCTGTAGCCGGGGCTCCGCTAGCTACGATGCAGCTACAGCGCAGCCAGAGCTACGGATGCCAGAGCTCCGGCTGTATTGTTAGCCAGAGCTAACAATGCAACTGGAGCCAGAGCTAACAACAAAACGCTGGAGCCGGAGCTGCATGCATTGTGTTGTTACCCAGAGCTAACAACACCCCCGGGAGTGTTGTTAGCTCCTGGTATCAACAGCATTGTGTTCTTAACCGGAGCGGCTAACAACACAACCAAAGCCGAAGCTAACAACATAACGCTGGAGCCGGACCTAACAACACAACTGGAGCTGGAGCTAACAACACAATGCTGGAGCCGGAGCTAATAACACAACGCTGGAGCCAGAGCTAGCAACACAACACTGGAGCCAGAGCTAACAACACAACACTGGAGCCAGAACTAACAACACAACACTGGAGTCAGAGCTAACAACACAACCGGCGGTAACAACACAACTGGAGCTGGAGCTAACGAAACAACGCTAGCTGTAAACACACCAGAGCTGTGCTTACAGCCGGCAGCTCCTGTGTCTGGAGCTGTGTTTACAGCTACCGGACCCGTACTGGACCTCGCACCGAAAAACGCACACAGCAGACCAAGACCCAGTGTCCACTGACACACGCTGCAGGAGGAGATTCATCACTGCTGAGTCATAAGCCAAGGTAAGAAGACATT
>JAQQAE010012401.1:0-13184 GCA_029823295.1 Pseudamia nigra | reverse complement strand
AGTCATAAGATTTCGGCCTTGAATTGTAAAGCGCCTAGAGATAATCGGCGATTATGATTGGTGCTATATAAATAAAGGTTGATTGATTGATTGATTGATTTTTTTTTCTGAATTTCAGTTCCATGGGGTCAAAACTGGAAGAAGCAGAATTTACACAATCTGCAACTTCACTGCTAAGTTTGAGTAAATTTTATACACTGCACCTTTAACACTATGACAAGAGCTGCTATACGACTGAACAACCCATGATGATTTCTTTTGTGAATAGGCATACCTGGAGGACATGCCACCAATGGACCAACAGCCCAGTTACACTCCCAAATGCCTATAACAAGTTTGGTCCATGGTTTCGTATTCATCCTGAGCCTGTACTTTGAGTACTGGGGCTTCTGTCCAGACTGCCTAAACAGCAACACAATACACAGATCTCTATAGTTTTTACTGTTACATAAACATAGATATATTTTTTTTTTTGCAAATTGAGAGATGGTAGTGGTTCCCCGTTCAAGTAATGACCTGATGGATGTTGAATGCAGCTAAATATGAGAAAGCAGTTTATATGAATATAGACTCTCTGGATGAAGTGGAGAAGGAGGCTGGGGAGAGGGAAGTCTGAGCCCCTCTGCTTAGACTGCTGCCCCCGTGACCCTGACCAGGATAAACAGATGATGGATCGATGTTGTTTTATTTCCATGACATTGTTTATTTGTTCATATGAAATTTTGTTGTGACTGCTGAAATAAAGACAGAAAAATAGAAGCATGTTATTGCCCACGATTCTGGAATGAACTATTATTTGTGATTGTAATATACTGAAAATCAATGAAAACTTTCAAGCAGAGTGTTGAGTTATATTTATTTTTGTTGGAAATTGCAAGGTCTGTTGTGGGGGGGGGCAGGCTTTGAAACTATAAAGAGCAAAATAGACAAATCTCGACCCGAAAGGTTCACTGACTATAATTAGCGGCTAACATGCTTTCTGCAGAAGAACTCTAGTAAGAGACTCTAAATTCCTACTCACCTGAACATAGTTATTTTCAACTTGGAGACTTTTATCACTGAGTATCTCGTCCACTGCTATTGGTGTTTCATCATGCAGACCTTTTATAAAGGTATACACAGAATCAGTGTTAAACATTACATTGTGCTTTTGTTCATTTTAAGATAAACACATATTTGGACACACCTTCTACTTAAGTGGTTTCTCATTATTTCTATTTTCCACATTGTCTGTTAACACTGAAGACTCTGAAAGAACATAAATAGAATTATACAGAACACAAAAAAAGTTTTAAATAATCTAGAACATGTTTCATTCTTTAGATTGTTCAAACTTAGCGCTTTGATTGTTCAAACGTTTAGCTTTGCACTCTCACGATATTCTCTCATCAAGTTCACGAGGTCGTCAACTGGAATTGTTTTCAATTCACAGCAGCACTTTGTCAAGGGTCAATTTGTACCTTCTTATTGCGCTTTAAACCACCAGTTGTCTGGTGCAAAGGAAGATTAGGCCTATTAGTGCTACAACTACAGTACAAATCCATTATGGCAAGAAACAGTTAAGTAACGAGAAAATACAATCCATCATTTTTACTTTAACAAATGAAGGTCATTCAGTCCAAAAAAATCCCAAGAACTTTTAACGTGTTCCCAAGTAAACTTATCAAAACCAGCAAATGCTATGATGAAACTGGCTGTCATGATTACTGTCCCTGGTGTCCAAGGCTGGTAATTCGACAACTTATCTTCTGCAGCTGAGGTATTTCTTGGTCTTTCTTTTCTGGGACGGTCCTTATGAGAGGCAGATTCATCAAAGCGCTTGATGATTTTGGCGACTACACTTGGGGACACATTCAAAGCTCTTGAGAGTTTTCAGATTGACTGACCTTCTGTTAAAGTAATGATGGGCTGTCTTTTCCCTTAACTGAGTTTTTCTTGTCATAATATGGATTTGTACAGTAGCTGTCGAAACACTAATATTGCTGTTGACTCATCTTTCCTCTGCACAAGACATCTGATCATTGGAAGCACATAAAGAATGAAATCGTTCACATGAACTCACCTGTGAAATGAAAACTGTTGACTATGTCATGAATCCGAGTGCACAAAGCTGTCATCAGCACTAAATGTGGCGACTTTTGTTTGACTTTTTATTTACTACATAATGCTATATATGTTCTTCCAGAGTGGATGTGGACTGAAAGAGAAGGCACGCCAAAACTTTTGGTAGTATAAGTTGCACAGTAGTTAGATGTTACCGTCAAACAGCTTGGCTTGTCCATGTCCATCTTTCTGTAAACCTCTGAATAGTTTGTAACCTGCATCTGGACTGGCCAGCAGCAGCCGGAAGCCCTGTGCAAACAAACACAATGAACAACGACATCACAGGCTGGTTCTTTTTCTGAGAGATTACGGAGTCATTCAAATAAACACGTCCGTGTCAACTAGTTACAATTTGAGGATTCCTGACAATTCAGTATTTCATTTGAATCTATTAATATAGCACTTTTTGATTCTTGTTTAAGAAGTAATATTCACCTTTCTGTCAGGAGCGGGAACAAATGTCATGAACTCATCAACGTGGCCGACCATCAACCAGTCAGAAAATAAGGCAACAGGTTCCTGAATGGCCTGAGCCCACAAGAAGTCTTGAACTATTTTTGTCATGTTTCGGCCTTTAGTTGCTCTTAAAGAGACAGAAAAAAATGCAATTACTGTTCATTCACTAGTCTTTACTACAAGTGTATAATGACCATATGCATGCACAAAAATGAATAAACATTATGCAACACTGATATAGGGTAGAACTTGTGAATATCCACCTTTAGTTTGTCATGTTATTAGGATCATAAATGAAAATAAAGGAAATATATGCAGAGTATAAACACATAAAAATCTGAACTAAATGGCTTTTACAAAAAAAATCCATATTTAGTGTGACGTCCATTCCCGTAGCAAAAAGCAGCCCAAACAGCTGTAACATGTGAGGAATGAAACCTGCTTAAACTCTTTAACTGCCTATTTAATGACTTAACATGACTTAATATGAACACAATAAGTAACAAAGATGAACAAAACATGGGTTACATGGTGCATAACCTGAAGAAAAACAATTGAAAATAATAAATGAGCATACATTAACTTAAAATATGTAGCAAAATTAACCAAATAAGCAATAACATGAAAAAACAAAAAATATATTTTAAAAAATTAGCTTAAGCTCTTCCCCAAACTGAACAAAAATTAACTACACAAGCAATAAAATTAACTGAACTTGAAAAGAACGTAAGCACACATTGAACGAAAACAAAAATATATATTAAAAATAAGCAAAAATAAACTTAAAATATGTAACAAAATAAACATAAATGAATAAAATAAGCAATAAATTAAACAAAATAAAACTGAACAACAAAAGAACAAATTAAGGACTAAATGAAAACACATTAACCTAATTTTAAACAAATACTTACAAACATTTTAAGTGCACATTGACGTAACGCTTAATGCTGACACGTCAATGTGGAGAAACTCATTTTGACCTCAACTGTCTGTATATTCTGGTTCTACTGAGATGAAGAAATTGCATGTTTATGGTCATTATAATCTGCTCAAACAACAAATTCACGATGCTGAAAACTGTCCAGTACTGTATGTATGATCTGTATTCATACCGTGACTGTGTGTATGAGTTCAGACTTACGTAGGGAAAGCCACGCCAATGATTATTCTTCCCAGGGGGTACCGTTTTCCATTCACAGTGATGGGTGGACTGACCTCCAGATTGCCAAACGAGTCCAGGCTGCTCACTACCTTTCTGTCAGGCACCCTTGTCACGTAACCAAAATCAGGGCCCTGAAAAATTTTTGATGGTCATATAATGCATGCACAGTCACAATTAGTACACGGTTTGCATGCAACCTACCAGTAGTATGTTATATGGGAAGTCATTAAGAGCTTGATCACGAGGAGAATCTAAAACAACTGGAAAACCATGATGAGGCGAGTCCACGTAGCCAAATTCCAGCTCATCCTAAAAGACAAGTGACTGTGTCAAAGGTGACTTTTATTTTTGTTATTTAGTTTGCACACTGTAGTCCCAATTTACCCTGGTTCTACTTTTTGGGATATATGTCAGGTCTGAATGGCGGGAAAAGTACAGTTTAAATCATTCAAAACCATTCACTCCTCATTATCTCAGCATTGATGGTAGATTTAAGTCTCTGGCCAGATTTGTTACTGCACAATAGATGAAGAAATTATACAGTGGTATCTCGGACAAGGAACTCTTCTGACAACAAAAAAATTCGTATAACAAAGAAAAAAACTGCAAAAAATTTCACTCGGACAACGAAAATTAAATCGGTTAACGAATAGTCACTTCCAGGTTTTGGCGAAGCTAACAGCCATTAGTCAAGCTAACACAGGCTAACGGCTAATAGCCTTTAACCTGTAGTCACTTCCTGGTCTCGGACATGAAAGAACCGGAAGCTAACAGCCGTCGCTGGTGATACTGTACCATCATTGAAGCCATCGGCCCGCCTCGAGCGTGTCCCGCCGTCGGGGCCCGCAGCGGGCAGCGGCGTTAGTGTTGTTTACAGTTATGGACGTGTACAGTGTCCATGGACACACAACCAAGTTATAAGCCAAGGTGAGAATACATTCTAAATCATTTTAAGAACTAATTTCATGCATTACGTTTCAGATAATTAACATAACTTCCTTTTTAAATAATAATAATAATGAATAAATATGCAGGTATGGGTGTGTAATACATACTTTATATGGGAGTTTGTCGTGGGTCCAGAACGGATTAATGGATCTACATGTAAAAGTCTCTTCGGAGAACGCGAAATTCGCATAGCGAGCGTGACGCCGGAACGGATTAAACTCGTTATGCGAGGTAGCACTGTATCTGAATCCACCAGATCCTGGTTTTTACTTGGATCTGCACCAAATTAGAAATATTCATAGAAACTTTTCTATTAAATATCTCAGATTATTTTTTATCAAGATCCATACACTATTCTCTAAGACGTAATGGAAAATGCCAAAAAATAAAAATTAACTGGGTCTGCACCAAAAGTTAATAGATTCTTCCTTACAGCGAGCTTTATTCTTCCACCAAATTCTGTGAAAATCAGGTGAGTATTTTTTGCGTAATCCTCACTCAGAGAGCACATACCTACAGTATACCAAGGCTGTTATTCACCCAGCTCCCTCTTTGTAATATACAGGAATTTTTACAAACTTTTGCCAAAGAGGTTATGTTTTCATGTTGGTTTGTTTGTCTGTTTGTTAACAGGAGTATGTTGAAACTACTGGACAGTTTTTGATGGAATCCCGATAGATTTTTAGCCGATTACTATTCACAATACTAGCAAAAATGTCAAAAACAGACTTATCTTGTGAAACTGGCACTTGCTACTGTACATTGTCCACTAACAATTTACCCAAAATGTTACATCTCACAGTGTTAAAGAAAGTAACTAAAAAAGTAATCCAGAATCAGTATCTATTACTATTTTTTGCATAATCCTGCCAACAAACTGGCATAAAAACATAACCTCATTGGTGGAGGTAATGACAAGAATGCTGTCATATTTTCTGCAATAAAAAATAAGTCTCCTTTATCTCTTGTCATTTCTGTCACCCCTGATACGGGACTCTGTAACACTGACATATTTTCAGCTTTGGTTTCAGTTCTCTTACCTGCATCCAACGATCTTCCCTGTTCACGTATTTACTGCAGATCTTAAGTTTGTGCCCACTGTTTGCAACAAAGCTCTTTATTCCTTTAAGGAACTGGTAGTTATCGGAAGTGCTACAAAAGTAAAATCAAGATAACATGTATAGTATTAAATGTGATATCTCAGGAACAGTTGGACAGAATGTTACATGATTATGATAATAATGGGCACATATGACTGAATTTGTGGTGCCACTTTTTTATGGCTATGCCATTGGTGATACTGAAATCTCGATAAAAAAAAAGTGGTTACCGGTAATTAATTGGTTTGTAATCACATCTTAGCATTCCTCTGATCTGATTTGCTATTAAATCACTCATTTTTTGTACATTTTGTCATTCTAGCACATTGTTTACCCTTTTCATCTGGTAAACCCATAATTAATTTCATGTTTGTTCTATGAACTGCAGCTAATTCCGTCATGAAAAGGTTGGAGAAACAAATTATGAAAAGACAGCTACATTCTCAAATAAAACAAGGGCATAAAGTGTCTGTACTGAGATGTTTGAAATTTGAAAGTTCAACACTTAATTCCACTAAATCCTATACAGTTGTCTCCTAAAGCTACAAACAGAATTCAGAAGAAGTCATTAGCATAGGTAGTTTTCTTGGTAGCATTACTTACATTTACAGAACCTGTGAATCAGCGTTCTGTAACATCTTGTTGACACAATTTTGTTGAGATCATTGTCATTACTGATCAGTCTGTTCTTACCTGCAGACAAACACTTCTATAGGCTTGAGGGTGTTGGGCGTCATGATCCATGGTGCCACCCTGAACACCACTTTGTCAGTAAATATTGGCGTTTCTGGAAGGGTCTGTGACATACAAACAAACAACAACACCAGCCATTCCTCCTTTTCAGGTATAGTTACTTAAAATAGACAACGGAACAGTATTTCACCATAATTTTACAGGACACTGTGAAAAGTAATTGAGAGGTACAGGATGAAATAGGGCTTTGAAAAAAGATGGATGTCATGTAGGTCTTACTCCACCAACAGGCTCCAACAGACTGAGGTTGATGCTGATGAGCCCATTGAAGCCCTTGTCTAGAAACCTGCAGCCCTCCACATAAAACATGACCTCTTCATCGTAAGGCACTTCCTTGGAGAGGACAGCGCTGTTGAGCAGCAGTGGATAGTGCTTCACTGTGGATTGACCTGTCAAAGTACAAACACAGACAACGTGCAAAACTTGTGTTTATGCACATGTGCACTACAATACATTGACACAACAGGTAAATTGCATGGATTTGGGGGAGATTTTGCATCCCTTTCTTTTATCCACAGTGGATATTACCAAAAGTTTTAACCATGAAGACTCGGATCTTCTCTGCATCGCCTTGAGAAATGTGCATGTTGAGTTTGTAGCCCTCTGGGAGTTTAGCTGGGCCTTTGGTCCGAAGCACCATGGGTGACATGTCCTCCAGATCTGCATATCCAAAAAAAATTGAAATGGGTTCAGTCATATAGCAGCTCTTGTCAATCATAGTGTTAATGTCATGGCTCTCTCCACTGGTGCCCTCTGTGTGTGTGTGTGTGTGTGTGTGTGTGTGTGTGCGTGCTCATTATCTGTTTCAGGTGTGCTGGTTGCAGGCTGAGGTTCACAGCTGGAACTCATCCCCTCACCTATCTATGATCCGGAACCCTACTCCAGAGATGTCCGCCACTGGCGTGGTTTTCTGCTTCAGTGTTGGCATGTTTTTCGGCAGCGTCCCCTCTCCTTCCGCTCTGAAAAGTCAAGGATCCTCTACGCGGTGGGGCTGCTTCGGGGTAAGGCGTTAGACTGGCCAGAGGCAGAGGGGGCCTGGAATACGCTACTCACTCAGACCTATGATTCGTTTGAACGTAAGTTTCGGCGAATCTTTGACCACCCTGACCATTCCAGTTCTGCATCAGCCCGTCTCCTAAACCTGGTTCAGGGAAGTCGCAGTGCAGCCAAATACTCGGTCGAGTTTCGGATGTTGGCAGTGGATTCCGGGTGGAATGATGAGGCTCTGAAAGGAGTTTTTTTAAGGGTCTGAGTGAGGCACTGGAAGACGAACTAGGATGTAGGGAGTCATCGGGGGTCCTCGATGATTTGATCGACCTCGTCATTCGTCTGGACAATCGGCTGCAGGAACACCAATGGGAATGTGGCGCTGCGCTCCAATACTCCGCCCCATCGTTGTCTACTGCAGCCCTGGGTCCGCCTCTGCACCGCCAACAACTCCCAGCAGCAGAAACTCCAGCGGCACCTTTTGGTCCGGATGAGCCCATGCAGTTAGGAAGGATGTGCCTCTCAACCGAGGCGCGGCAATGGCAGATCGGGCTGGATAAGTGCTTGTACTGTGGGGGCTCTCGCCAACCAATTGCAGGCTGCCCGGTGTGGCCAAAAGATCAGGCTCCTGGGGGTTTCGGTGAACGAGAGTTCCCACAGTGCATGTCACCCCAGGTCCTCCCTTCCTGCCACCCTGTATACAGCTCATTACTCTCTTTCTATCCCTGTTTTAATCAATTCAGGGTCCAACAACAATTTGATTGACGAGGGTGTAGCTAAACAACTTAAACTCACACTCTCCCTGTTAACCATTCCCCTCGCTGCTGAAGCAGTAGACGGCAGCTCATTAACTCACATCACGTACGTCACCTACCCCGTCACCATTGTGATTTCTGGTATCCACTCAGAAAAAATTCCATTAAAGGTAATTTCATCTCCACACATTCCCCTGTTGCTTGGCTACCCCTGACTCTGCAAACACAAACCCCACATAGACTGGCAACAAAATAAAATCCTCACCTGGAGCTTGTTCTGCATGGCTAATTGCCTCCAGTCCGTGTAGTTCCGGTCTCCTGTCCAGAAGAGCAACCCGCTCCTGTCGATTTGTCCTCTATTCCCCATTGCTATCATGACCTCTCAAGAGGTTTTCAGTAAGAAATGCACCACTGGTTTGCCTCCCCATTGGCCATATGACTGCGCAATTGATTTAGTTCCTGAGGCTCCCCTCTAGCCGTCTGTACAACCTGTCGTGGCCAGGGAGGGAGGCCATGGAGGTTTATATCAGCGAATCATTAGCCAACGGTCATATCCATCCCTCAAGCTTTCCCGTGGCTGCAAGGTTTTTCTTTGTTTTTAACAAACATGCCCACCACCCCTGCATCCATGCATAGACTACCGCGAACTCAACCAAATCACAATAAAGAATAAACATCCTCTTCCGCTCCTCACATCAGCCTGGGAACCATTACAGGGTGCCACCATATTCTCTAAACTTGATCTACAGAATGCGTATCACCAAATTCACATTAGGGACTGGGACGAATGGAAGACCACGTTTATCACTCCACTCGGTTATTTTGAGTATCTAGTGATGCCGTTTGGCCTCACTAATGCTTCTGCGGTCTTCCAGTCCCTCATGAAAGATGTGCTTCGAGATTATTTGAACCGGTTTGTGTACCTTGATGACATTCTGATTTTTTTTTCTGAGTCCTTAGAACAACACCCTCACCATGTCCATTTGTTTCCCCAGCGACTGCTGAAGAATAAATGATTTGTTAAAGCAGAAAAATACAAGTTTCACTTGAGCGCCGTCACCGTTCTCGAGCATGTTTTGGGCGCCAGGTGGATTCAGGTCGACCCGGGAAATGTGAAGGCTGTCGCTGAGTGGCCCACACCCACCAACTGCTGTCAGTTACAACCTCAGATTTACAAATTTTTATCACATTCATTAAGACTTTCAACTCCACCACACTACCTCTCACTCAGCTCACGTCCTCTAAAGTTCCTTTCATTTGGTCACAATCGGCTCAGCACGCTTTCCTCACCCTGAAACGTCTGTTCACTTCCACCCCCATTCTAGTCCAGCCTGATCTGTCCTGACCCTTCATCGTCAAGGTTGACACCTCGGACTCTGGCGTGGGGGCTGTCCTTTCCCAATGGGTAGATGACCAGAAGGTACACCCTTGTGCCTTTTTCTCCCAGTGTCTCTCCCCCCACTGAAAGGACTTACAACATAGGTGACTGTGAGCTTCTAGCCATCAAATTGGCTCTGGAGGAGTAGTGGCATTGGCTCAAGGGCCCACCCCCCCCTTTACCATCTGGACTGATCATAAGAACCTTGCTTACCTCCAGCATGCAAAACAGTTGAATCCTCGACAGGTACGCTGGTCCTTGTTCTTTAACCATTTTGACTTCATTGTCTCCTACAGGCCAGATTCCAAGACCCTGAAACTGGATGCGTTGTCTCTTCTGTTTGCTCCAGATCCTGGGACCCCCGAACTGGAAGCCATAGCCCTCCTGTATTATTGCCACAGTCATCTGGGAGATTAAAACAGCAGTGAGGGAGGCACAGCTGGATGACCCGGAACTGGGGACAGGACCCGAGGGACAACTTTGTGCTCCTGCCGTCACGCGACCTCAGGTGCTCCAGTGGGTCCACGCTTTGAGGATTGCCGGTCACCCTGGCATAGACAGGACATATAATCTAAGGAGATGTTTCTGGTGCTCCAGCATGACCCGTGATGTCCGGGACTTCATTCAAGCCTGCTCTGTCTGTGCCCGCGATAAGACCTCAAACCTGACCCCATCCGGTCTTTTACGGCTGCTTCCCATCCCTGGATAGCCCTGGTCTCACATCTCCCTAAACTTCATTACTGGACTTCCCCCATCGGCAGGTAACACCATCATCTTGACAGTGGTTGGTAGATTTTCCAAAGTGCTCACTTCATTCCCTTGGTAAAATTTCTGACAGCTACTGAAACTGCCAACTTCCTCACCACAAATGTATTTCGTATTCATGGCTTGCCTTCTGATAGTGTCTGACCATGGTCCCCAGTTCACCTGTCAGGTGTGGAGAGTGTTTTGCCGGGCTCTGGGGTCTACAGTCAGTTTATCTTCTGGTTTTCATCCCCAGACCAACGGCCAGGCAGAGTGGCTCAACCAAGAATTAGAAGCCACCCTAAGATGCGAGGCAGCACAGAACCAGACATCGTGGGCCAAACATTTCCCCTGGGTGGAGTATGCCCACAACGCTCAGGTCTCAGTGGCTACAGGAGTGTCACCTTTTGAGGCATCTCTTGCGTACCAGCCCCCACTGTTCCCCAAGGAAGAGGAGTTGGCGGTGCATCTCAGGAGATGCAAGAGGATCTGGTAGGATGCCCGGGCTGCTCTCCTCTGGAACTCGAACAGGAATCAATGGATCGCCATCGAGCCCCGGCCCCAGAATACCAACCTGGTCAGCAGGTGTGGTTATCCACTCGGAACATTCCCTCCAGGTGGAGTCCAGCAAGTTGGCCCCTAGGCTTGTTGGCCCCTTTTCCATTCAGTGTTATTAACCCTACAGCAGCCAAACTGTCACTGCCTGCTTCTATGAGGATCCACCCAGTGTTTCACGTTTCCCAGCTCAAGCCCGTCTTCACCAGTCCCCTCAGTGCGCCAGCTGCTATGCCTCCACCTACCCAGATGATCGATAACCACCCTGCTTTTACAGTTAACCGGATTCTGGACGTGCGTCAGAGGGGTTGGGGTTTCTTGTACCTAGTTGACTGGGAGGGTTATGGCCCGGAGGAGAGGTCCTGGGTATCCCGCGCTAACATCTTGGACCCGGGGCTGCTTAGAGACTTCTACCAGGCTCATCCTGACAAGCCAGGTTGGTCCCCAGACGTAAATTGTTAAGGGGGGGTATGGTCACAGTTCGCTCCGTTGGCACCCTCTGTCTGTCTGTGTGTGTGCGCTCATTATCGGTTTCAGGTGTGCTGGTTGCAGGCAGAGGTTCACAGCTGCAACTCATCCCCTCATCAGCCACAGTGTATTTATACCACATCCTTCCAGTCAGCATTTGCTAGTCTGATTGCTTACTCCTCGTGGTATTAAACCCACTTTAGTTCCAGCTCTGATTCAATTGTATGATTACTTACCTTGTTCTTCTGTGCTCCCAGACCTCTGCCTTGTCCAGCTGCGTGCTCCTCTGGTCCCTAGTTTCCCTTGTTCCTGTTCCTCCGTTCCACATTGCTTCCACCTGCCCCTTTCGTCATCGTCTTGTCCCTGTTTCTCGTCGCTTCACTCCTCTCTGCCTGAACATTATTGTGCACCGTGTAAATAAACTCACTGAACGTAATTCAGAAGTGTTGTCCATCACATCCCTTGTGGCAGTTAAATGTGCAGTATGTACAATTCACTGGAATTAAGTGAAGTTGCAGATTGCTTAAGTTCTGCCCCTTTTCATTTTGTAAAAGTTGTAAAAGATAACATCAGTTTGCTGTAAAAATGTTGAGATACAGGATGGAAAAAACCTAATTATGAAGAAACAGGAAGTCACATGACATCAAAATAATTTCATCACCTCACTGTTCAGAGCCGTATAAGAGTCTCTGCAGCTCAACATGAACAGACCTGTAAATTTCACCTCTTTCACCACTGCTCTACTTTATGCTCCATGAACAGTGTTAAATTTGCACCGGCAGTCACCATTTTGGTGTTAGTGATGTATATCATGTGAGACAAATGAATATTACTAACAATATTTAGTAATTTTGAAACTTTTTTGTGAATTTTACAAACTGTGACTTTCTTGACTTGTAAAATTGTCTTTTAAATCAGATCAACTACTGCTATGAGGTGTATAACAGACCCCCAGAGCATGGTCATAAATATGAATTGACTAATGAAAAAAGTAACTGTCAAACAGGTGCAGGTAAATTTGACCCAACGAATCGTATCGAGTTTCAGCTCAAATGTTTTGTCTACTTCACTTCTGTTCTGAAGGTCACACAGGATTTACCAACCCCAGTGTACACGAAACTCAATTTGTTTGTCTTTATCAAACCATTCACCAATTTACTCTGTTGGCTTTGAGAAAGTAAATATGAATAGGCTTAAACATGGAAACTTGAAAGAGTTTCACGGTGAGATAAAAGAGGGTAATTCCAAAACTGTGGTGATTTTACCTGATGCTGCGGAGATGTAATTCTGCTCACTGTCTAGTTTCTTTCCAAAAATCCACTCACAGTCACAGTTGACCAATAAGACAGCACCATGTCCTTTAGGGCCCCATTTCCAGGTTCCCTGTCGAGTTTTAAGAGAAGCAATAAATAAGACACCTACAATAATTTATTATGATCATAGCTGTCAGTAGTGTCGTAGTATTTTGAGACAAGTTTTCAGATCACTTTTGAAAGGTCTTGGTTTCGACTCCATTTTTACTCAGTCTTGTTGTGGTCTGGGATAAAGAGGCTGCAGCATTTCATGTCAAGTCCAGTCAAGCCAACATCCGTAGAATACATATACACACCAAGATAAAACATTTCACAACCTTTTCCACCTTTAATGTGACCTATTTTCCGCACTATAAGGCGCACCGGATTATAAGGTGCAGTCGCGGCATGCACCCACCAGATGGCGGTGTGCTACAACAGAAGTGACAGTACTGCCTGCAATTGCGTCATGCGTAAATG
>JAQQAE010012400.1:1256-13184 GCA_029823295.1 Pseudamia nigra | reverse complement strand
GAATTGTGAAGCGCCTAGAGATAATCGCCGATTATGATTGGCGCTATACAAATAAAGATTGATTGATTGATTGAAAAACAGGCAGTTTAGAGTTCTCTGTTTGTTATATCACAAATATGAAGTCAGAACCATGCGAACCACAGCAATTATCCTGGATTCTAGCAGAGTGACCACATGATGGTATCCATGGAAATGACAAGAGGAGTGTGGTCAGCTACAATGAATGATCTGTGGATATTTTAAGATGAAACATGATATTCTGGTAAGACAGTAACTTGTTGAAATTAAGCACGTCTCCTTTAAACTACAGGACACATATAAAGACTTTTGAAGTGGTAGAAATAAAAGTGACCAGACTTTTAACAGGCATGACGTACCCAGGCTTGATGTCAACTGAGTTTTATTTATCAGGGAAAGTGAGGCCAAATGTATGAATCCCACCATGACTTTTGTGTTATTTGATGTATACCAACACTGAAAAGAAATAAAGAAGAACAACCACTGGCTTAGAATTTCACAAATAAGGATTTGAAAGATTTTTTATTGAAACAAAGATCAATTTCAGTCCTAGTCCCTTATGGTTTTCAAAAAGCGTGCTTTGGGTTTTAGCGCCAACATTTCATGACTGTTCTCCAAAGCCCTCTTTGCTTATACAGCAGCATGTATATATTCAGAGAGAAAAAAAAAAAAAACCTATACAACAGGTCATTTTGGCACAATCAACTTGTACAACAGTACTCCTGTGCTGGCATATTTCAAACAGTTTGCTTTCCATTAAGAGAAAAATGTCTTTACTGCAGAACTCACTCACAATGGAGCTAGACCATAATAGAGTAATACAGAAATTGTGTCAGATGTTTCCAGAAAATATACAGGAAGAATGGTGTAACATGCCTTTCTTGTTGACGGTTGCAGTACTGGGCGATGATGAGTTGAGTCTGGCTAAGCGTTCGGCTTCACATGCTTTACTTCCTTGTACTCCCTGAACCTGCCTGCACCGGGGCGTCTTCAGAGTCAAGACTGAGCAGCATTGAACATGGCTATGGAGGGCCTCGGAGCACTTGCCTTCATGTAGTGTTTGCATTTAGATGGTGGTAAATATCTGAAACCTGACATTACAATGAAACATATTTGAGTCTGGTCTGATGCAAAGGAACCTTCCTCAAAACTGAAAAAGAAGTGATAATACTAAAACTCACAAATGGAGAAAATACTGTGATATGTTCCTTTGCCAATGTTTGGTAGAGCTTTGTGTTTCATTCAACTAAGTAGACACTTTGGTATACATGCTGGTCAAAGCCATTTCTAATCAATTACATACTAACTCAATTGGACTAGGCCTTTGCATGGATTTCGATATCCTTGGGCAGTTTTTTTCAAGTAAGGATACAAGGATTGTTCATTGTAACACATTTCATAAAGCATGCACTCTGATGGACAAAGATAAAAGTCTCCTTAGGACAAAACCCCAAGTAACAGCAAGATCGAGAGAGAAAGTGCTGATTTTTCATATTCACATAAAAAGGTTGATATAAGAAATGCATTCGTTGACTAAACTCACTTGTTCGTTCATCTGGTTAAGTTCGGATACAGCATTTTAACGTGTCTTTGGAACCACTGAGTGGATCAGACGCTTCCCAGAGAGGAGCGGTGATGAATAAATAATATGCACGTCATCCTTCTCTGACATCACATTTAAAAAGGCAAAACTGGTGGGCTTTCCTCCTCTGAGCGGTCAATGGCTTCTTAACAGTCGGCTGAATGGTCTATTGAGGGGCTTGATGAGGAGCAAACAAGATAGATTTAACATGTGGTTCAGCCCAAATGATACTTTTGAAAACTGAAAATGAGATGAAGCCTACATTAATTAAAAAGGTCTTCTGAATTGTAACTACAGTGGCAATGGATTTTTCAGATCACTTGATAATAAATATATTGCTACAGAAGCCACCATGAATTAAACCAGAAAGACAACTAATTAAGAGCTAAATATATACTGTACCATGGCATCTCTGCTTAAACCAAATAATGAATCACAACTAAGGACTACTGTTGTAACCATTGAACAAGCACTGCAGCTTGTCACAACTGAGTGAAGGGGGACTGTGTTCAAAATTCTGCCTCAAGTTACCAGAAGAGAGACTGGAAACTTCCACACATGTCCCCTTGTTAAGACATCTGCACATAATTTAGAAAAGAAATGCCAAGCGCACACAGCTACATCTGACTGTGTGCGTTTAGAGGCATTGCTTTGATTTGATCAACAGTAACATCTGTCGCCCCTTAAAAGAGAAAGTTATTTATGCCAACAGACTGACAATTAGATGGGCAAGGCAGCTTCTGAATAAAATACTGGCTAACAATCATGTGAGGACAGAAGACAAGAGACTCGACTTTTTAAGTACTGATACTAAGGAGTGTAAAACAGACTTATCCCTACCAATTAAGTGTCAAAATAAATAAAAACAGAAATAAATTCAACATCACAACCATTTGCTTTTTTTTTTAACTGATGCATCATTCACAATTTTTTTCTAACTTATAACAAATTAGTTGCATTTGGCGCACAACCTGTTGATTTCGTCTCGGTGTCCCCCTTCTGTCCAGCTTCAAAAGCAGGAAACATTTGGAAATCTCCAACGAGAGTGGAGGTCACCATGTTTTTAATCTTTTACACCTCTGTGCACTATAAGCAGGGATGGCTGTTGAGAAAAACAAAGCCACACAGAACCTTTTTTAGATGCACTGTAACTACACTGATGGATCTGGCCAACCAGGCGAAGAGCCATCCTCCATAAAAGAAAAAAGAAAAGGAGAGAGACAAAAAGGATCATGTGTTCTGCTTATTCCTCACCAGAGCCTTTGGCCCTGATGAAGATTATATTCTCTTCGTGGCGTCTTTCAAGAGATCAAATTTAGAGCAAGCAGAATCCGGAATTTTCCTTTATCTTCTTGGTTTCTAGAGATAACAGGAAAATATTCCCCATCTGCTTTTAAAGTTGCTGTTGATCGTACTCGGCAATTAGTCTCTTTATATGTGCCAGTTTGTTGTGTAGATATTCACAGCGGTTCTTCTCTTGACTATAGTTGGGATTAGTCTGCAAGAGACATGAAGAAGCAGAGTCACAGTCTGATTTTTTTAAAAGATATTTTATACCTTTCAAATATGTTAGAGCGCTACAACCTACCTTTTTTATTTTATGGTACTCTTCAAGTATCTGATTGTGGATTGTCTGTGAAGAAATGTCAAATAAAAAGGACGAGAGGTATGAATAAATCTGTGCAATTTAAGGCACTTTATGTTGAAGATTTAAAAAAAAAAAAAAAAAGTCACAAATTCTTTGGTGTACCTTGTACTTGTCTGTGCCATGTGGCAGCTGTTTCAGCTCATTGTCCAGCACAGTGAACTGCCTGGTGATGCTCTCTATCCGAGCATGTAGACCCCGGTACTCGGCATACTCAGCATTGAAATCATTTTTATATTTCTGACGCTGCTCTTGAGAGCCAATCACTGTGTACTTCCTGTAGAGGGAGGTAAGAAAAATGTTGGTGGGCAAAGCTTTAAATTTAAATGATTAACTAGACACTTAACAGGCCTAAGAGTGGCACTAAATGAAAGATGCCAACAATAATGTATGCATTATAAGAAATTTGAAAGTACTCACAATAAATAGTCTGGCACCTCAGGTGATGATGAAGGAATACTGGTACTGTTGCACATTCCATTAAGATCTGAAACAAAGCAGACAAGAAAAAGATGAATGTGTTCACTCTGTGTAAAGCAAACTGCACTGTGAAAATGCAAAAATAAAAGTCATTCATTAGAACTAGTGGGCGTTGATATCAGTCTTTTTAATGTGAGAACATCTGAGACGCACCGACAGCTTCGAGTGTGTGGTTGAGGTGACTGAATGTGTAATGCTGAACAGCAGGGGCCTCCGTTTAATAAATGAATCACATACTCGTCACATGGTGCTTCACCTACACACAGTGATGACTTGTGCTAGTTTTCCACATTTCAGGTTTATAATCATAAATCTGTGATCTGATGCAAAAGTTCAGCAAATGAAGCCGTTTTGTGGACTCATTTCACTCAGATCATGGTCATATAGTGGCCTTTTAGTAAAATATCAACACAAATGTATTTAATTGTGGAAGAAAAACAGTAGATGTAAAGAAAGCTTGGAATGTAAACTGAAGTGGATCGTCACCCAACTCAAAAATGTTCTGGTGAAGTGGGAAACCCTACGATACTATGTTCACAGGAGCTCATCGTTCTGTGATCACACAGATTAAATCCGACACAAAAGTGTTTCCCAAACACTTTGTCAGGTGAAAAGACAGCAAGACAGACGGATATATTTGGAACTGATCAACACTGTTCCTATCATACCAAACAGTACTGTTAGAATTCAGTTAATTCTTAGCTAACAGTGGTTTTTCATGAAATGTGGTCTGATGTTCCACTGTTTTTTTTGCTGCCCATCATCTTTTCAGTTGCTGATCAAAAGGCTGCAGTGACATGACAGTTTGTTAGACACCATTTCCATGACATCAACCCAGCTGTGACAAAAGTCCATTGATAATGGCATTTGAGTTTTACATACAAAGAGTGATGTCAGAGGAAAATGGTTGCTGTATGAATAACTTCTAAAACAGATTAAACAGTTCAAGAGTCAGTCTTACCTGTGCTTTTGTGTGGAATACTGTTGCTTTTAAGGTTTCCAGGGTTTATTTCACAAGCTCTATTAGGCTCAGGTACACATTCGTCATTAATCTTCCTCTCCTTATCCTTTTCTTGCACCCTCTCTCTTGTTCTCTCCCTGTCTTTGGTCTTCTCCTTGTCTTTATGTTTTTTGGACTTCTTCTTTGACTTGTTAAAGGATGAAGCACTCTTCTCCTGAGCAACGTTCAGGGCTGTATGCCGAGGGGAAGACGTGCTGAGGCTGGGCGTGGACAGTCCTGCTGATCCCAAGAAGAGCGCTTGGCCGAGTCGCTCAGACACTGCTGTTTCTTGAGAGTCACAATCACGTCCGTTATGGCTGGAGTCATTACTGACATCGGAAAGTGCTTCAAACGGACGAGGGATGTCCAGCACAGGTAGCTGCTGAGAGCTGGACGTCATGCCGCTGTCTGGTACAGGAACCGCCATTCCTGACTGGGCACCACCTGCCTCTCCTTTCCCGTTGGATGACCTGAGTTTGCCATTGATTGGGGTTGTTGCAGTCTTGCTGGCGAGGTGTGATATTCTGGGCTTTTTGTTGAGAAGAGGGTCGATGAAGTCAGCAGCAGGTCGTTTCTGGCAGGAATAGAACAGTTTTAGGTGCAGAGAAAATTAAGCTTCAGTTTACTTTAAAATGAGTGTACTTAGAGACTAGTAGGAAAAAAAAAAAGAGGGAAAAAAAAGGGTTGATCTGTGGTGGACAAAAGAGCATCATCTGGCATAAGCAGATGGATGGCAAAAGGTGTCACAGAAACTACAGGATGTGCCCCATTAAGACTACGACAGTCTGTTTTAAACACTAACCTGGTTTATTTGAATTTTAAAATTGTTTGTATTTCTTTATGCGCATGTGATCATACAGCTAGGATTTTCACCAAACTATGTGACACTGTCTTTTGACCAGGGAAGCTAAAAAAGAGCCTGTGGTAGCCTTTGCTTGTGTGTTTGTGTAATCTGTTTACTCAGGGAGGAAGAGGAACAGAAGGTACATCCAGCAGGTGTCTGAGGTGAGAAGAACCTGGGCGGAAGCAGGTATAAATATGCACAGCACCTCCTCTTTCAGCCTTAAGGATGAATAACTATACTAGGTGCATTTCCATAAACATATTCCATGGACGATTTCATTGTAGAAAACATTCACAGAACCAGCAAAACTTGAAAAAAAGTCTGCTTGCAGTTGTTTTTCCCTTAATTTTAAAATAGTTGATGCACATAATTGAAAAATTCTAAACTTATGTCTCGTCCATGAAAAATCATACATAGAATTTGACACTGACTTTGCTGTTGCTACACAGACTGGTTTGTAGGAGCACCACTGTGGACCAATCAGATTTGTGCATGCAAGGTAGCTGACAGCACAAAGTGGTTATTTTCATCCAGTAAAGTTTACTGTATGCATGGTTTAATGCTTAAATCTCTGATTTGCCTGTATCAGCACTTTCTTATGAAGTTGTGCAGCCTATTTTATTTGCTGCAAACCTGTTTATGGAAATGAACAACAGTCTCATTTTTTATGAATTGTCATTTTATGGAAATATAGCTATGGACTTAGAGATTACTTAAAAGTACAACTGGAAATACTGGGGGGTTGGGATGAGTATAAAAATGAGATCTAGTGGGAAGGAGACAGAAACTCACCTGAGATGGCGAGCTGCTGGCCAGCTCTTTAGGTGGGCTCTCAGGTGGCGGTGCACCACTGCTCTGGGCTTGACACTGCTTCCTGAGAGAGTGAACACAGTTATACATGCATAAGGAGGAACAGAAAGCTTGGAATGTCTCTACAAAACACCAACATAACTCTGCGTTACTCTGTTCACTTTCATTTTGAACAACTGAGATGGAAGTATGGTACAAATTACTCCATGTGTGCCAGATTAATGTCTGTCTTGAACTTTGATACTTGCATTTTTTTCTAATAAACAAGTTTAAAAAAATGTTACCATGATCATGCATACGTATATTAAATTAATTGAAGAATATATTAACTTTTACCAGAGCCAAGTGTAAGCAGAGCTGCAGATTTAACATAATGCACTGAATAAGTGCCAGACTAATGGGTCATTCAGTAAAAGTGTCGATACAAAACATTACACTAATTGCACTCAAAATACAGAAACACTGCTTTAAAGTACTTAAGCTAAAACCAGAATCACTTTTTTACATTGTTAATTTTGCCAACTTTTTTAACTACTCATTGACTTGCTGTTAGAGGAGTTAATATGATTTAGTTGCTTCGACAGATCTAGCTCACATTATCAGCATGAGATTTTAAGCTGACGCGATTCACACACACTTCGCAGAAAGATTCTGTTGCCACGGTAGGGACAGTTGGGTCTTGTTCCACCCTAGTTCAATCGTGACGTGCATGTGTATTTTCGGGGACAACCACAGAGACAAGTAAGAGCTATAAGTGAGACAGCAGGCTGGCTGCTATGGCTGAACGTTGGACTAGTGCCACCTCACACACGGATCAGCATGTGCTGGAACACTATTGCATCACGAGCGTTCCAGCCGTGTTGCTGTGCTACTCCTGTGTGACTGAGTGTATTACTTCCAGACTCTAGAGGAGTTTGGCAGGGGGAGGTGGTATTAGGTAGGAGGTTATAATTGTTTGTTGCTAAACTGACTAAAGTGCCCAATATACTAAACATACAGGGACCAATGTGGAAACCAATGCAAAGCTACAAATACATGCACGTTAGTAATCAGAAATGTACAGTACAGTAAACTGCAATAACATTCAACACGAGGAGTCTTATGATATTTTCTCCATTTTCTTAAAACTTGTGCTGTTGACATATGTTACAGCACACTGCAAGACTTTCAGAATGGTTTTGTGTGCCAATATTGCAAGCTATCAGTTTGGTTTTGTTTTACCAATGTTAGAATGGCCACACGTATGCATTTCTCAGTCTGTGTAACTTACCATGTCTTAAATGTTATATGATATAACATTATGGTGCATTGTGGCTGATGTCCTTGACTGTTTGGGAAGTTCAGATTTTTTTAATGCTTAGCATCGAAATAAAGATACTGAAAAACAAATGCATGCTTATTACAACCCTGCAAAAGCAACAACACTAAAGGTGACCCAAAATCTTTGCTGTGCTGTACATGCAAAGAAACAGACAAAGTATTAAAAATATTACTTTTGGGTGGCTGAAATGCATTGCATGATGAATATTTGTTTTTGGTTCGCTTGGCATTAAGGCTGTACCACAGGTACAACCCAGCTTATCATGGAGAATAAGAGAGATTTGTCATTCCAGTACTTAAACAAATTGAGCACGAAGCAGGCATGCTGCCTGATCTATATTTAGCTAGGTGGGAGCTTGCTTTTCCTTAGTGTCCCAGATCCGGAGAAACCGGATTTTTCCAATGGGAAGAAGGCCAGCAGTTCATGGTGTCAACAAAAAAATATACTAAGGGAAATTCAGTGGAGGACACAAATATTCTTGGGCACAAAAAAACATATACCTTCCTCTCTCTAAAGAAAGAAAGAAAATAAATAAATAAAAACAACAACAACAATAATAATAATAAAAAGGCTGAATAATAACATAAAATAAGCAAAAGTCTGCGTGTGCATGTCTTTTCTTCATATGAAGGACATATCACTGCAGCAGTTGGCAACTCTTAAAAATGAGACCATCACTCTGTGGCCTTGCTCTTTCCATGCAAACAAGACAAAACCCTCAGAAGCTGAGAAGCTCTGGGCTGCCAGCACCAACAAAATACATTCACAAAAACTGCAACATGAAACTGTCCTGACTATGACTCAACATCCTGCATTTTTACTTAAAAAAGAAAAATATTCAATGATAGAACAGCATTTATGTAATCTGCATTTGTGGCATACCTAAAGAGGATTCTCTTAAGAAGCTGTTGGTCTCCTTCTGTGTATCCCGGCCAGTCCTTCTGAATTTCCTTATACAAAACGTCTCTCAATGTGAAGGTGTTGTCTCTCCCATTGAGGTTTGCCACCTACATATAAACAGAATCGTGTGAGTCTACTAGCATGAGGATCTCATTACACAACTGAAGGTAAAAATGGTGAGTCATAGGGTGTGTGACCTGTTGCAGGTGGCTGTCCAGGGAGTCCTTGTCTAATGGCAAGAGGCCGTCTTTCTGCAATCTTAAGATCAGCTCTGGCTTTTTGTAAGGCTTCAGTGCCAGCAGGTGCATGAGACGCTCCCGAAGTGGCCTGTGCTGTGCTGTGCCTTTCTTCAGTGTACCACTGGAGATAATGACAGGCCGAGATGTCCTCCGTGATGGTGCAATGTCTGAGAGGCCAGGTGCCGGTTTCCGGATCTGAACCTTTTTACCTAAAGTGTTAAAAGAGAACAGTGAGTTTGTATTGTTCCAAGAAAATGATAAACATCGAACATTTGTATCCATGTACACAAATGCATACATAAAGAGTTTGGCTCTGTGTCACTGTCAGCATCTCTTTTGGTTGCCATTTGGTCAAAGTGGTTCTCTCACCAGATGGCAATAATCTTAAGTGTGAATTCAGGAGATGTTCCAAGCTTTGGAGAAGGAACATCACAGCACATTCACTGTACCCTGTGTTCCCTGTTGCTCAGTTAGAAAGCAAACTGACTGGTGTCCATCTGTGGTCTGACAACTGGAAAGATGGTGTGCATTACCAGTTTTTTCATGAATTTTCTGTCTATAAAAGTGAGTGCAATTGGTTTCATTCTGACACACGGTACCTTGGGTATGACAAATGTCTTTGTATACTGATACTGCTCTCATGTTGGATTGCCACAAGATGGAGCATTCATTTGGAAAGAGCTTGTCAGCACAAAAGAGAGCTTGGACACCACTTGGTCCCGTTGTCTTGCACCTGCTCAGCTGCCTTTCTTGTGAAGGGGCCTGTGTGGGCTCATCACTAGAGAGGACTCTCAGCAGCTCCTTACAGGCAGAACAGTGAGTCTGGATGTATAAGTGGTGTGTGATGTGCTCAGAATACAGGGAAAGGTGATGGGCCTGCTACTGCTGAAACTGACCAGGATATTACTTTAAATTATACAAGTGTTTTGACTTTTTAAATTGTTATTCCATGTTCATGCTGCAGAATAACAGCTGTGAAAAACAAAACATTTTAGGATAAAAAGGGTTCAAGGGTCCCATTCAATATTGTGTGATACATACAATCTTACCAACTGTACTTTATCAGGCTCTGGTCTCTGTTCTGAGGGCTATTTAAGTTCAATTCAACAAAAGGATCTAAGGACAGAGTGGGTTGTATACTGCACAGATTGTAAAGCTTAATGTCACAAATTTGTGATTTTGGGCAATAGCAATAAACTGGCAACTTTAATTTGAAACTGTACTATAATCTCTATTTAGATAATGACCAATGATTGCTAGCCAAAACACACTTGGCTAGGTAAAAATTTAGGTAAAAACTTTAGGTAAAAATTACAGACCAAATTGAGTGGCTGTAGTACCCAACAATGTTCGGCTACCAGTTTCTGGTGAAGAAGAAGTTATCAAGTGCCTGCTTACTGTCAGAAAATAACTATTTTCACCCAGTAATATAGTGTATGTCATCCTCTTAACTCTGTAGCTGATAATGTATAGCAGGCATTTAAGATGATTCACTCTGGTGCATGTTACAGTAATCTTTACTGCTGCTGCATCCACATGAACACTAATGTCACCTTTTGATACTGAGACAGTGTAAGGTGATTCACACAGAGATGAATACTGTGAAAACTAAAATGCTCTCTGGTCCCACCTGATGGATAGATCAAACGTTGTTGACCTGGTGGTGAACAAGTGCATTGGTATACACTAGATTTGTTCCCATAAAGGCAATAAAGCAGAGTATTTGCCACATTCTACTTCAGCTTTGTGAAATGGCTGTTTTATAGCACATCTGTGTAAAAAAGGTATGGATCTGATGTACAGGGTTATGTACACTACTGTGTGTTGGAATTAAATTCATAAGGATATAAGAACAAAGACGGAATGTGTGTACAGAGCCCATTATTGACCATAAGAAAACAATCAGCAAAGTGGGCAGAGTCCTAGCTAGAGCTGAGGCATGATGGCAGTGTTCTGGACCTCTGCCATGCAGTCGCAGACCCAAACAACCTGTCTGGGTCAGTGTGAGCCCATTCACCAGTGAAGTAATGCTACACAAACACATGGACCACTTGGATGTTTGTGGAGTACAGACATTTTTTTAATTCTGTTCATGCCTGTTAACTCTCTTCAACTTTGTTGCATTTGATGAGGAGAATGCCACATACCGTGAAAACCCTATTTTGGGGTTTTAGGTTTATATAAACGCTGTGGTACAAAAATAAAAAGCCAAGAAAAGACCTGAGAGATCCACACAACACAATGGCCTCAAAGAAAATGAATTTTGTGATGTCACAACACCCAACTGTTAATATTCCTTTTGGTCTATTTTGTCATGAAAAGGTCATTATTCTGTGTGACTGTCACCTTGTGGCAAAATGTGATCCCAGGTCACCTTGGGAATAACGTGGTTCAGCCAATGAGAGCATTTTCTGATAAGGTCTGACTATCACCATTTCCATTAGGATCCAGAAGTGCAAGATTAAAAATTGTCAGATGGAAGACAACTGCCCCCACCACAAGAAAAACAACATAGTAAATACAAGTTATCATATAACTTAGCACATGTTCAGCAAAAACACAGGCTGGAGGTTTGTCTTCTGGAGAGAAATGATACCTTCTGTTAAAACTCTGTAACACACAACCAGACTCAAACATCAGCTCCTCATACATGAACGTGCACACTGATGGGTGACGGACAACAGCTTTTGTTGTGTGTTTTTTCCACGAGATTTCTCAGCTATAGATCAACAGATACATTTTTTTTTTTTTGGAATGCTAAGCTGTCTACCCATACTACCTTTGCGACTGGTCAACAGGTCGTGCTGGACACCCCTGCCTTAAACCAACTGTGGATGGCACACATAGGCTTCTACCCAAATTAGTGAGATGTCTGACCATGATGCGTAGCATACAATCTTTGGATGGTTGGAGGTTGTCAGACAGAGTCATATCAGTCTCAGACTGTAGTCTGGACCTGTATTTGTTTTTCAGGTAGGTTAGTGAGCAAAATCCACTTGTGCAACAATTTAAATTTTTGGAAACAAAAAAAAAAGGGGCTCAGAAACAATGTTTTGCACTCAGTGCTTATGTTTCAGTGCGATTCACTG
>JAQQAE010012399.1:0-13184 GCA_029823295.1 Pseudamia nigra | reverse complement strand
ATCTCACCATGGTGCTCACTCTCACTTCAACAGTCAGGGCGACACCAAACTTAATGTCTGAGGTTTAAATAGGGCAAGGCTCCTTCAAAATGCTGGGTCATAATGTTCTGATCATGTGCACCTGATGTGATATACCTGTGTGCGATTTTAAACATTAAGTGAGAAAATATGTGGGGGTGTCCTAATTTATTCCTCACCAGAAATTGCATTTTTTTAAAATTACACCTTACAGAAAGTTTTAAAAAGGCTTTTCTGAATTTTAATTGTTTTGATATATTACTTGGATACCTCAGTATTGTTAAAATTGGTATTAAATATCCATCGTGTCCAAATATGTTAAAAAATAGACAGGCTTTCATAGGGTGTCCTAATTTTTTCACATGACTGTACACTTTTCATCAATATGGGCATATTAAACAGTGTAAATTCATAGTAATACGTAACTTAGATGGTGTCCTCAAAATTCCACCTTACATAAATGTAATTTTCTCAGCATTTTTTCATTATTTTCATCATTTTTATATCTATTTTTGCTCATTTTGCAGATTGTTTTGTACATTTCAATACTTTTATTATTTATTCTCTTGATCATTTTGCTTTTTTTGTTCCCATCATGAACTTGTGCAGTACACCACGCACTGACACATGAACAATTCAACAGTGCACAGCAAATTATGTCACTCATGCTTCAAATATCCAATAGATATGCCTGACTAAAAATGGCCCTCCCCAATGTATCTACGCCTCTGTGTACAGGTATTTTATCTGTCTGTTTATACCTTAGAAACCGAAACATCTGAGATCCATTGTTTTTTTACCTCAAAGATAATGGAGGGTTGACTCACTTGAGGGATGACTGTGAGTCACTGTGACTTTGTCATAGTATGTGCTGGGGGTTTTAATTAAGTGGTTTGCTCTTCGTAAGGCTGATGGGTATGAAGTGAGTGTGTGCACATCCAGAAACCGAGTGTTTGTTGGGCAAGAAGCACTTATACAGGTTCCCACATTTTGTTTCAGAGTGCCTCAGGCCCATCTTTATGAGCCTGTCACAATAAATCATCTGCAACGCTCAAAACTGTGTACGCTGAATGAGAGGCTGCCTATGAAAGCCTGGCACGTCAGGTATTTCAAGTCGTGTCTTATGATGCCTGTTTACTTCTTTTCTTCCTGCAGCTCCATGAATTTTAAAACAAGCCACAGATGCTAAAAGAGTTTAACGACTTTTTTCACACTACCAGAATTAGCACTCGTATCAGACTAGACTTTTTGGTGTTATTCATCACTTCATTTTTTTTTGTATTGATTGCTGCCTTCAGTAAAAGTACTGATGCAAATCCAATATACTTTTTTTTTATATATAGAACATTTTAGAAACACATTGCCAAGGTGCTGTATGTAGAAATAAACACACAAAAAACATCAACATGAAGCAAGACTTGGACTGTTTCCCATAAAAAAATACACTATGGTTAGAGTTAGGGTTAGCTTAACCCTAACTCTAACCCTAAAAGACTAAATGACATAGGTATGCTAAAAGACAGAGAGCACACAATTCTCCTGCTGGGTTAAAAGCCTGGGGGTAACAAGAAAACACTCTGGGTGTTGTTTGTGGCATTACAAGGACAAATGTTGAATTTGGCCCTACCTCACAGTGGTGAAGAATCCTTTGACCCTTTCATGCATGAATTATTAAAAAACTGGGTTTATGACATTTTTTGCCTTATGGTACTTTCCAAACAATCTTTAAAATAACGTCACATATTTTGAGTGAGGTAGTGGTTAAAAATGGTTCAATTGTATCCATCAAGGAATGTCAGCTTACTGAAATAGTAACTATGCTTTATTACTCTCTGAAGCTACAATTCGACAATGCAATTTGAACATTTTTGTTAATTTTAAAACATTTTCTTGAAAAAATTTCCTTCTTTTTGTATCTAATTTGGTTCGCTTCCTTTATTACTTTGTTCATTTTTCTTCTTGTTTTGTTGCTTTCTCCCCAATTTTTTGCTAATTATTTCCTGTTACTTTGCTTATATTTGTTCATTTTTCTTCTTTTTGCATCAAATTTGGTTCACTTTCTTGACTGGTTTGTTCATTTGCTGCTGATTTTGTTCCTTTTTCTTCTGATTTTATTCGTTTTTTTTAGTTGCTTCACTATTGTGTACGTTTTGCTTTTTATGATTCTATTTTGTTAATTTCAAGGCAAAATAGTCACTGTTTTATTGCGTTTTGCTTTATTTTTTTGCCTTCATTTTTTTCATTATTATACATTTAATGTCACCTTGTTTCTATCCAATGTAGTGAACACCATGCATGAAAGGAAAAATCTTCTGGATCCAGACAAGATGTACAGTATATGTGTATGTATGTACATGTATTGGTTCTCTATATGGGGTAGGGTGGAGAACATGTTTGGGTAAGTAAGTGTCAAATTATTAATATAATAGTTATAAAAATGAGCTCACTTTAGCACAATTTAATGGCTAATATGTGGTCTATAATCTAAAGTGTTATCCACGTGACTTCTGATCTGACTGCTCACAATCAAACCAAACATATACTGTACAAAGGTGGGTAGTACTCAAGTAAATTTACTCAGTAAAATACATGTGAACATTGTTGGTTTTATTTTCAAATGCATTTTTGACAGTAGCTATTTTACAGAATATTTTTATTATGGTGAAAAAAGTGGAAGTAGGAGTAAAATGTATAAAATTATTTTTTCAATAAAAGATAAATAACTAATGAGACCAAACAAAGGAACACAAATTTTTAAAAAATAATCAAGGAAGTCAACTATAAAGACAAAAAAATCAGGTAAATGAACAAAAATGAACAAAGCAACACATTGTGACAAGTAAATTAAAAAAGGTAAAAATGATCATATGCAAAAAAAAGAAGAAAAACAAACAAATATTAACAGATGTTGCTTTATGTTGGATGAATGAAATAAACTAAACAAAACTAAATCTATATACAGTCTATGGTTCAAATGCATTATATGAGGTGTTACGGCCCAGGGCTGGTGTGTGTTGTGTGTGTATGTCTGTTGTTGCAGAGCTGGTTCCTGGTTGGGCGGAGCTGCAGGTCCCGGGGAATTGGAGACACCTGGCCACTGCCTCCGGAGGCTATAAATCCCTCCCTGTCCTCCCAGTCCCCGGCGTCATCCCCTTGGCACAGCATTGTGTTTGGGGTGCTTTAATTTATTGTTAGCATACATGTATAGTTTGGCATTTTGTTAGTCAATATCAGGCAGCATGGGCTCCCTGCCAGCTTTGGTTGCTGCACGTTATGTTGGTAAGGCAGTAAACTCTTAGACTTTTGTTGAATAAACTAATTATTTTTACTTTACTCCGTGCATGGATTTCCTTTATTGTTGTGGTCATAACAGAGGCTATAATTAATTCCACATTATAGAGTTATTCACTACTTGAGTGGGTTTTTTATGAGATACTTTTTTACTCTTCATCAAGTTGGCATACATCTACTTCTACTTGAGTCATTGTCATCATTATAAAGTAACAGTACTTTTACTTGAGTACTGTTTCTGTTTACCAGGTACTCACCACGAACATAAATCTGATTCAGGACAGCATATGGAATTGGCCCAGTTCAGAATGGAGAAGATTAGATTTCATGAGATTTCATACTATCATGAAATCAACACATCAAAGTTACATATTAAAGAAAAAATTATACTTTGTCCACTTGTGCTCACAGTGTGAACACAGCCAGAGAGATGGCTTTGAACAAAGAGACCATTTCACATTTGAACATAGGAGGAACTTGACCCCAGTAGTTTCTTTTGTTCCTGCTGCTACCTGTCTGTTCAATGGAGGCTCATTTTAATTTCAATGTTATGCTGCTCTTTGCACTTTGCAGTTTTGAATTTTTAGGTCTGAACATTAATTTTATGTATGATTTATGTATTGACCTCTGTAAAGAGGTGAATAAAGTAAACACAACCTGTACTCAAATAAATGTATTATTTTATAATTATGGTGATTCTAGTTGAAGTACTTACAAACATAAATACTGGAGTAAAAGTAAGAGTTTTTCATAAAAAATACTCATGGAGTGAGTAACTTCATAACATGGATTTTATTACAGTCTGACTTACCTAATGATTTTTTTTTGCTCATTTTGTTGCTTATTTTGTGTTTTTTTTCTGGTTCAATTTCTGGTTATATTGCTCCTTTGTGTTCACTTGAATTTATTTTCCTCATTTTTGCTTATTTGTTTGCTTATTTTGTTTATTTGTTCATTTAGTTGATTATTTTGTTCATTTGTGCTTATTATGTTAATGTTATAATACTCTATGTGAGTATTTTGTTTTGTTTACTTGATCGTTTTGTTGCTTGTTTTGTAATTTGTGTTTGTTTTTTTTTTATTGGTTCATTTTGTTCTTTTCTTTGCCTATTTTGATTTTGGGCTTTTTAAATTTAATTATTTTTTGTTAATTTGATCACTTTGTTCATGCTTTTGTTCATTTTGTTAAATTCTTGTTTATTTGTTCATTTAGTTGATTATGTGTTCATTTTTTAATTTTAATGAACTGTTGTGTTTAGTTACTTTTGTTTAAAACCTTTTAATTAAAACCTTATTGAGCTGTGGACAAATGTAATTGAGTAAAGATACCCTTTTTTCATCACAAATGTAACTTTTGCACTTATACTACACGCTGAATTCATCCTTGTGGATTTTTGTGTATCACAGGAATTCTATTATTACGTGTACATGTTTGTGATCTCTATGTGCTGTTGATTGCAAACCCACATCTCTGCAGGGGCAATAAAGATACCTTTGACCTTGGCACAGTAAAAGCACTCAGTAAAATTTGAACAAACATGTTATGAACGTGTAATAAAATGTAATGCCTACAGATTCCACTCAAGTGAGTTTTTGGACAGAAATGTCAAGTATTTCAAATATTAGGGTTAGGTAGAATGCAGTGGCCCACTGTGTCTGTTACGTCACTTTAAACAGTTTTATGTTGTTTCACTTCATTTATTTGATATGTAAAGCACTTTGTTTGGAAAAGTGTATTTTCCACATGCACTATACCAGGAGTTTGCAACCTTTTTGGACAGAAAGAAAAAAATAAGTGCTTGGAACCTCAAATGTGTCATATATCGCGTGATATATGACACATTTTAACTGGCAACATGTTAACACCAGCTTGTTATTATTTCACCTTTTCTGCTCATTTTGTTTATTCATTTGTTCATTTTGTTAATTTTTTTTTTACATATGCTCATTTCCTTGATTGTTTTGCTTGTTTGTGTTTAAATTATGATTAATTTGATTTTTTAGTTCATTTTTGTGGATTTTGTTGATTTTTGTGGAATGTTTTGCTCATAATCTGTTTGGATTTGTAATTTTTTTGTTTATTTTCATTTACTTTACTAATGTGTTCATTTTGTTGGATATTTTGTTCATCTTTTATCCATGTTTGGTCATATTCCCTGGATATTTTGCTTAGGTTTAGTTTTTTTCATAATTTTGCTTTTTTTGTCTACTTTCTTAGGTTTTGAATCATTTTTCATTTATTATGCTGTTTAATCTTGTTCATTTCCTTGGTGATTTTGTTAATTCAGGTGATTTAAAAAAATATTATGTGCATTTCCTTGATTATTTTGTTTAATTGTGTTCAAATAGTGGCTTATTTTGTTCATTTCTGTTATTTATTTAAAAATTAGATCATCAATTTTTGTGAATTTTGGTTCATTTCCCAGATTATTTTTAGCTGAATATTTTGCTCATCATTTTTTTTGATTTTGTTAATTTTTGATTATTTCATTTATTGTTTAATCTTGTTCATTTTCTTGATGATTTTGTTCATTTTGTAAACAATTTGGATCAGTTCCATCTTCATTTTTATTCATTACAGATTTTTATTTTCTTCTTTTTTGTTGGTTTTGTGCTTGTATTGCTCATTTTTGCTTTTTTTATTAGAATGTGTTACTTCCAGCATAGGGCAAAGCCACGGGGGCCACTGGGGAGGGGCTGGAATGCCACATGTGGCCCTGGAGCCACAGGTTGAAGACCCCTGCTCCATACAAAGGTGGTATTCATCTGATTATGGAAAGGAGTGGGGCTTCATTTACAGTAAAGTGGCAATTATGATTTGCATAGCTTTAGTTGTTATCTACACATAACCTAAATGAAGAATCTAATTCAATCACTGTGCAGATATGAAATAATTGCCAGCAAAGTATTACAACATGTGGTTCAAATACAGTCCAGTTGTGTTGGAAGAAGGTGCGAAGAAACAACAGAGGCAGCAACAATTCCCACGAAAACTATTTTATTGTTTCCTCAAACATTATTTACACAGTGCCAGATGACTTAATGAAGACAGATCCTACATAAAATAAAAACACATAATATTTAAATAAAAGAGTCACTAGTCTAAGAATTATCTAAATATGCTAATGAGTCAAGACATATACAGGATAGGAAAGTGCTTCTCCCGTTAATATTGTCTTAATAAAATCACCAGCAAAACATCTCTGGTTGTTTCACTGTTTCTTACTGGTGATGGCATGTTTTTGTTTTGTTCATGCACTTTAAGGCAGGACAGGTCAGCGCTGTGATTGACGCCATAGTATTATCTGTGAAGTGCACTTCAGGACCCAATATGTGTACGATTCCTCTCCTACATTCAGGTTTGGATGCCGTGCTCCATAAGTTTGTGTTTACCTGGAATCAGACGGCTCATAGGTTGTGACAATAAATGACTGTGTTCTTATGCGCGCTAATATTCAGTTTATCTAAGCAACCTCCGAGGCTGAGCCGTGACTTGAATGCTGAAATGTCATAAACTGCAGCACCTTCAGTGTCCACTGCGGGTTGACTCCCTTTAAAAATGTCCAACTTTAGAGCAGAAATAAACATGTTTACAGCCCGGTACACCTCTGAGAACACATTACAGAGGGTGAATTTTTATATAAGTCATCTGTTTCAATGATCCAAATGCTAATAATTGCACATAATTAAGGGCAGAGGTGTGTGTCTGAGCCAGAGGTCATCACTTGTTCATTTAGTCCACCTCAGCTCCACTCACTCTACACATGTAAGTTCGCTTTTTGAATCAAAGTGATAGGCAGAAGCGCTAAATATGGCGGCATCTAGAGATTCCTTGTTCCTAATCAGCTTCTCAGAAACCTATGTGCTTAATGCACTGTTTTTCCCTACCCTTCTAAACAAGACAAAATTCCTAATATGCTGTTTACATGGCCAATGAAAATGAATTTTCCTCTAATAATGTCCATGTTTGAATGCAATTCTTCATACCCTGATTAGAAACAGGCTTTGTTCACTGATGACAGATGTTCCATGCTGTGAGCTCAGCTTCAGCCATTCATTCCTTCAAACAACATCTAAGAAATGTATTTTTTATTTTAATGTTTGAAATATGTTTCTCTTCCTGATCTGCACTTTTTCTGGAGTAACATCTGTATAAGAGAGAATTTTAGTCTCTGCTGCAGTTGACTGTACACCTACATGTTTTCAGCACATCGTAGATTTCCAAAGAATCTTTATTAACTGGAATAATATCAGTGTATCCTACCGTACATGCCGTAGTTGGAAATTGTAACATATCCAACTGGAATATGATAACACCTGTAGAATTCTGAGTATTTTCACATAATACTAGTGGACATAGAAACATAGTCAATGTGGAGGAGGCTCAAAACACAGCCAGTCTTCAGTGTTTTAAGGAATAGGGTGCCATTTGTTGTCTTTGTATCATATCAGCAGACTATAGTGTGCTATTGATGACTCCTATTGGTAAAATGTGCTCCACTAAAAGGGTGTTTTTTTTGTTTTAAAGGCATCTGTGGCTATATCCAAAAGCTTGTACTGTCTATTTTAGTGGATATTTTGTGCATAGTCACACCATGCCATTGCAGTAAAATATTTCACACTTCATACTTGTTGCATGCGCCAAGAGAAAGTCGGTCTATCACAGATTCCAAGATAACAAGGCATTTCAAACAGAGCTTTGACCCAGCGTCGAGCCCACAATTTATACAGTAGAATGGTTCAATGTGACATCACAGATTATTCATAGTTTTCAACTCGAGGCAAGGCTGTTAGCAACAGTCTCTGTCCTGTATTGCAGCGATATGGTGCTTTAACAATTAACACACTTGACATGAACTGCAGCACGATGCGACCTCTACAATCTTTTCAAAGTTTAAAGGGAGCTGAGCAAGTACAAAATTGCAAGGCAACAAAAAGACATTCAGAAGTTAGTATTTTTGTGCTACAGCGGCAAATAATGTTGGGCTTAAGGGGGGGGGATGTGGTAGGTAGTACTGATTCTGAGGCCTTTCACAATATTCATCACAAAATACCAAACTGAACAAGTTGGCTGAAAGCTACCTGTGTCAGCTCTGAGGCACCACTGCTAAATGTAAAATATTCATAGAAAAGTCACAGGTGAGTGGTGTTTGTAATGTGGAAGTATGAATGATACAAAAAAACACTGCGACAGCACGTGGCTTGCTCAAGCAAAGACACACAGCAAAGAAAGTAACAAAGAAAGGTTACTGCAAAAATGTACATGATTGGGATTAAAGTTAAAAACACAATGCATCCTGGGAATCGGGCCCAAATTGAATAGCAATGGCAGTTATAAAAGCATCCAATAATGTACTTGTTCGAGCAATGTGAGGAATTTGGCGTTCTGACACATTTGTAGTGTTTGATACATTCATCTAATCTCTTCTTTGAGTGTCTCTGGACTGAACAAGCCAGGCTGTGCCAGTGAAAGGCACTATGGGAAGAGAAACCACTGCATCACAATTTGATTGGTACACATTACGAAATCTAAAACATCACTACTCGACTGCTGTCCAAGCCCATGTCTATGTCTATAAACATCCATGGACAGGAACAGGGTTAAACTTCATTTCATCTCACCTCAGTACGGCAACTTGTGCTCATGACCAATTCATCTAGTGAGTGTTAACCGGTTAGTAGCGTCTCTAAAAGTAGTCTTGGCATAAAACGTGACTCTGTTTAAGTTGTTAAAAGAGAAGTGGTAGTCGCCCAACAGGATTTAAATCGAAGCCCCTTCACCAAAACACATGACCATAAACATACACAAACATAGACTGACATCAGAGACCCGTTAACACAGTCTGGATCACATTATATTGTCATCTGGGAAATACAGTGAAGCCCCCTGTTATCTACCTATCCTGCCTGTGTTTTGCAGCCATTGCAGATAACTACACTAAAAACCGCAGTGACAAAATTAAAAAACTTATGAATTTAGTACTAGGTTAAATGTCTACAATATCAATATCTGTCTCTGGATTATATTCACACTGAATTATAATAACAGAATAGTATTCACATAAATGAAAAATAGAAAGGTATAGTATTATATTTTAGCCATCTCATGGTCATATTCAATGTGAGATTTAATCTCTTATTGGCCATTCTAAACGGTTTTGGATTTGGTTAACAAACATTCTGAGCAACACCTTTTATAGATTACATTATGACAATCATAAATCCCTATAGTTCACATATATTTATGCAGTTTCCCTACTCTAACTCCTAGCCCATCTCTATAAACACACACAAACATGAACACACAAACAGCCAGCATTCAAACTTGCAAACACTCACACAATGAAACACACGCTCAGCCCTACTCTGGGGCCTCACAGTAATTTAGCTCTACACAGCATAGAGCGTAACAGTGAGATTGCCACTTTGCTTGACTGTAGTTGGTGCAGACAGTCATGTGATCATTGCTGGTTTAGGACGATGGCAGCAGGTTGCTGAGGACTGCAAGGAGAAAAAAAAACCCACAATTACTAACATGCCAAAGTGACTGAAGTTATAGTGATATGTCCAGAGGTGGGTAGTACTCAGGTACACACATTCTCTTACAGGTATTTGAGGATTTTTCTTTTTTTGTCTACAAAATTTAATAGGGAGTGAATGTTTTGTTGAATACGTTTTACTCTTACTCAGTTACATTTGTGATGAAAAATGTACTTGTACTCAATATTTGTCTCTAAATGACTAGTCACATAAATGATCAAAAATGAAAAAAATCTGGAAAAATAATATTATTAAGAAAATTACCGTATGAAAAAACACAAAAAATGAAGTAAATTAAAAAGCATCAAAATAAGCAACAAAATGAACAAACGTGAATAAAACTATCAAATAAATTAGCAGCGATAAACAAAATAGGCAACAAAATAAGCAAAAATTAGCAAAATATAAAATAAAATGAGCAAAAAAATTACGAAATAATCAAGTAAATTGAAAAAAATACAATAATCAGCAAAATGAACAAAATAAGCAACAAAGTAAGCAAAAGTCAACAAAAAAGCCAAGTAAATTGACAAAATAAGCAAAAAAAAGAACAAATGTGAACAAAACTATCAAATAAATTCACCAGGCAAATAAAATAAATAACACAATGAGCAAAATAAACAATAAAATGAGTAAAAAAACAAACAAAAAAGGCAAAATCATCAAATAAACTGACAAAAGCGAACACAACAAGTGAACAAAATTAACCAAAATGAACAAAATAGACAACAAGTAAAACCTAACAAAACGTTGAAGTAAATTCAAAATTAAGGCAGCAAGCACAAATGTATTAGCAACAATACAAGCAACAAAATCAATAAAATGAACACAATATTTAACCAAATTAACTAAAATGGGGAGTATAGCCATCAAAACTGAACAAAGAAAACCAACAAATAATAAGCAAAAATGATCAAGTAAATCTACTGTCAAGGTTTATTCCTTAATGTTTGACATCCTGCATGTTTACATTTACCTTGGTCTGTAAATGTCTTTGTATTGATGACAATTAATGTGCACTTGACATTGTGATTATCTGGAGATAAATAATTCAATTCAATTCAATTCAATCTTTACTTGTATAGCGCCAATCATAATCGCCGATTATCTCTAGGCGCTTCACAATTTGATAATCTGCTCAAATACTGCATATAGTAAATAATATATTAACACAGTGCTTCTACATATCTTTAGTCTACCCACTGCTGGATGTGTCTTGTGTTGCCTGTTTACATGTGCGTTTCATACCTTGTGGATCTGACTGAGCCTCTGCCGTGTCGGCTTTGCGTGCAGCTTCTGGATCAGCTTCTAAAGACCACAGAATGACAAAATCAGAGGAATGAAGAAAAAAGGACACAGAAGAAAGGCAGACGACTCTTCTTGTGCCAGTTTTGATTTCAAGGGTATTTAGGTAATGAAATTCATTTCCTACTCATTACTTTATGTCATCCCCTGCAGCAAATTGAACAATGTGGGATTTGTCACTCTTCACTATTTGCATGGCTGTACAGCTCCACTGACCATGAATTAGAGGATGACAGGAACAGTGCCTGAGGAGACTTTTCAGAGATGTTCATATTTCTCAGCTCTAATTGCTTATTACCATCACCATGAAACATTTTTCCTGTTGTAAAAGCTCAAACTATCCCCATTCATTGTCTGTGAAGAGGCTTCTGGCTGTACAAGCTGATGACATTAGCAATTACACTTCTTTAGATTCCGTCTGAGATAGATTCATTTATATTCATGGCTGCTGAATGAACTGCTGTATTATTAAATGATTAAAGAGGAACAGGATTCATGAGTCTATTCCAGGTTTGATAGTTGACCTGAAGTCAATATCTGCTAAATGTAAATCTTGAATGTGACTTTTGCCCTACATCGGTGAAGCTCAGTGATCTGTATGCTTGTGTTGACTGTAAATAAAATTTTTGTCGAATTGGCAGTATTGGTCTGCAGGATGCTGATGACATCTCTGAACCAGTAAAGCTGAGTCTGCATTGTTTCAAAGGACTGCTGACCCCTATAACTTGTACTATTTAGACCAAAACGTACAAGCTGTTTAACTTGCACATGGACCTACACAGGAAAAAATGAGACCAGGTGATAGGTAAAAGCACAACGTACTCAGTAAAACAGGATAAGGTCTGGATCACACTGTTGAATACAGTATACATGTTAGTTATTAATTAGTTTCTTATTAGCATGTGTTTGTACTGTACTGGCTCTTTATTAGGGCTAGGGGTATTAGGTATTGATTAGTTACTTATTAGCACATGTATTTGTAGAAATAAAGTGGCAACTAAACAACATGCATTTATTTCCATTTCTTTTCCTTCAAAAGTGAGTTGAGTAAATCCTCTCATCGCCCCTCCTTTGTGAAATATGAAGGATTGTCAGAGTGACTCTTAGTATGACAACTTGTGTCAAGGCTCTCGTTAGCTGAGATACAAACTGACCTGCTTCATACTGACTGTGGAGAGAATGAACAGTATGTGGGGGTCAAATTATTCTGACAAGTTAATAAGTCGCGAAGACAATTACCCTGTCTATTTTTGAAGCACAGTTTCTTCTTCACATAGGTGAAGTATCCAGTGACTGCTCCCACTGCTGCTACCACAATTCCTGACAGGATGGCCGCTAAGGAGCCGGAGCCGCCCTCTGAAGAACAAACAGGCAAATACACATACAGTATTATTATACAGGTTAGCATTTTTATCATATAGAATAACAGCACAGTGAAGTTCAACGTGCCAGCTGATGGCAGAGTGAAGACAAGTTAGTAATTAGACTGGGCCCAAGCGTGCGTGAAGGCTTATTATATCTCACAGGATTCCTTCTTATGTCAAAACAAGCACATTTTTTTGGAGCCTTGAAAATGCTCGCAAGCATACGAAATTGGCATGCACATCAGATCCAGCGAAACATGTTTTACTTGATAGGATTTGTGGGTGGTCGTGTGAGCGGGGTTAAACATTACACCTCTGTGGAGGGCAAGTTTCATGCACAGGAATGAAATTTGGAAAACGTGTGCATCACAACAAAAGTAGATTAAAAAAATGTACTGATCACATGTCTGTGCCCCAACAGGAAGTAAACTTTTGCTCATGTTTGCAATCTACTCAATATTTTAACAGTCTCCTCCTACATGTTTCATTGAAGCAGCTTTAAAATTGTTTGATCTACAAAAATTCATTGGTACATATCTTCGTGCGATACTTTGAATTTTGAGGTTCTTGATGCATTTCAAAAATTTTGCCATGAAGTCACTGAAGTCTTGGATATCTTGTTCAATCAGCAACAAATCCATCCATCCTTCCTTCCTTCAGTCAAAC
>JAQQAE010012398.1:0-13184 GCA_029823295.1 Pseudamia nigra | reverse complement strand
CACACACCAACAAATACACTAAACACACACATATACCCGGTTACACAGAGGGGAGGGGCCGACAGGAATCCTCACAGATTTGTACAGTAGCTGTAGTGTCACTAATAAGACTGTTCCCACCTTTCCTCCGCACAAGACAACTGATGGTCTAAAGCACATTAAGAAAACAAGAAATGGCACATATACACTCTAGACAAGTCACACCTGTGAACTGAAAGCTATAATCAAAGCTAAATGTGTCAACTTTGAACTAAGGGGTTAAGGCCCTTTTGTGTAAACATTATTCCATGCATGTTCTTTCACAGTTTGGATGTCAAAGCATCAGCGCACAACACATCTAAAAAGGTATTAACGGTAATAAAGAATATGATTACTAACGTTCACATGCCTAAGGAAGGCATATGGGCCCTCTCCCCTTGCTCCTCCCCCTCACCTGTTTGTCCTGGAGGTCAGATGAGAGCTCATAGCTCTCGGACAGTGAACGGGAGCGTTTGATGGCCTCCTCCTCAGCCTGTTTGCGGAGGATGGACTGCGAGTGCTGGAGTTTGGGCCGTCGGGGCCGCGGGTGGCCCGGCAGCAGGATGTGACCGTAGAGCTGGCTGTCCAGGTGGTCGGGGCCCGGCCCGCCGCTGTGGGTCACTGGGATGACACCGTAGCCTCTGCTGGGGTCCACAGAGCCGCCCACGTCGCTGCCTGGAGCATCACCTTCCACGCTGAAACACAGAGAAAGGAACAGGGTGAGTCTGCTGAGTCACTTTGCCGAGGACACGCACCGCTCTGACAGCTCAGCAAGAACCATGTGACCGATGGGAAAGTGAACTTTGATACGGCTGCAGGGTATAAATACAGCCGAGAGAATTTATAGCAGCAGAGAGAGCGCTGACAGTCCTCTGTAGTAGAGCTGGGAAATACACGGCAACGGATTGTTTTACGCAGGTTTAAAAAGGTTCTGAGTGAAAGGTGAGGAAACTAGAGGGTGGTTTTAATTTAATAGTGAAAGATGCAAACGATGAAAACAAAAGACAGGAAAAAAATGATGAAAATTATGCAAAAGAAAGGAAGATATGAAGCACAGAAGACAAAAACAACATCATAGAAAACAACTTACAAACACACAAAAAGATAAATGACATAAAAGATGCAAAAATTCAAAGAACATGTGAATGATGCATCTTATTAAAGATTAAAGATTAAAAACATAAAAGACCGCCAATTATGCTCGCATCTTAAAGATTAAAAACGTAAAAGAATGTACAGTAAATACTCAAAATACAATGTAAAAGCCATGAAAAGGCAAAAAAAAAACAAAAACAATGCAAAAAGATACACGACATCAAAGGTGCAAAAAGACATAAAATACACAATAGTCCAGAAACAAAAACAGAACACACAAAAAGATGATGACAACAGACAAAACGGAAGCAAATGGACAATGCATGTAAAAGACAGAGATAAAATTAGAGACACAGAAAAATTCAAAAAACAAAAACAACATTAAAGACACAGCAAGATATAAAAAGAAAAAAAAAAAGATACAAAAGAAAAAATGCTGCAAGAAAGACACAAGGTGTGAAACATGCAACCGCACAAAGGCGCAAAAATGAGCAACATTATGAAATGTCCAAATAATTTAAAATCACCCTAATTAACAGGGACTACGTTACAAATGCACACACTAATAATAAACAGCTGATTAATGGTGAATATGTTCCCTAAAGGGTCAGTGAAAAAAATATGATCTGTCTTCTCTGATTTTGTTATTTTTAAAACTTTTCCCATTTGATTTTCCTGACATTAACAATATTAAATGAAATTAAATCACAATGAACAAAATCTGAGATTTTATAATTACAGGAAAATAAGATATTTATCACAACAATTACAGATTTAACTCCCAGTTCTAATCTGTATACGTTTGCGCAAGAGCTTCCCTCATATCCATCCATCATCTTCTGCTTATCCTGGACAGGGTCACAGGGGCAGCAGCTTAAGCAGAGAGGCCCAGACTTCCTTCTTCCAGACCACCTCCTCCAGCTCTCCTGGGGGGACCCACAGGTGTTCCAAGGCCAGCCGAGACACAGAATCCCTACAGTGTGTCCTGGGTCTGTCCCCGTGCCTCCTCTCAGTTGGAGCTGGCTTTGGCAACCAGGGATTGGACCACCCAGGCCCCCGCTTTTGGCTGTCACCCAAACCACACAGCACTGAACTCTAACAACCCTTCCTGCGGGTGGTGGGTCCACAGGAAATTCTTGTGAAGTGCACTTAGTCTGACCTGTCACCTTGGACCAATTTGCCTTGGGACACGCTACCAGGGATGAATTGCCCCCGACAACATAGCTCCTAGGATCACTCAGGCACACAAACTCCTCCCCCACGATAAGGTGGCGATTCAAGGAGGGGTCCCTCATTATCGGAAGACGGTAAATGTTCAAGAATATATGCTGAATATGACAGAGAGCGACAAACAGTGAAATAACTTCATTAGGGCTTCAGTAAAAACAAAGCAGCACAAGGTCCAGAGTGATTAAAGCACCTTGAATATCAAAACCAATCTACACTCCAGACATCAACCTGAGCTGCTGACTGGATAAAAAATGTCCGTTACAGATCCGTCCGCCTTCTCCACATCTTTCTGACGACCGGCATGAGCTCAGAGGAATAAAGAGCACTGTGATTTAGGACCTGGAGGAAATTCAATAAGTACTCATTTAAGCAGTCAAAGTCGTTTAAATGCAAAGAAGACAACCGACTCATCCGACCGCCGTGTGTAAACCAGCAGAGCCTTCGACGGTAGATGCTTCAAATGAGTTTCTTTGTAGTGACCTGAGCAAGATGCCGATACATGGATGTAACGGTTAAACAACATGAAGAGGAATTGGTGACCTGAGAACAAAGAGTCCAAACTGAATACTTAACTCTAAATATACAATCTGTAATAAACTGAGAGAGTGTAACAGAACCATGACGCTAAATGAACTCACTCTGTGGTCAAATAGTAGCACATGAGCTAAAGACTGAAAGAAATATGAAGCAAAAAGAAATTAATAAAAATACTAGAAATTCAGAAAATGAGCAAGACTATTACTAAAATCTTGACAACAATGACTTTTATTGTGCTTTTGCTGAAATGGGAATGCACAGGTGGCAGCAGGTGACATCAGCCCTGCTTTTTCTCCACTGTTTCCTAAAATGTTTGCATACATTCTGCAGTTTTTGGACCTTCTCGTGGGATTGATTTTGGACTGATATGGCGCTATTGCTGATGTCCTTGCTGTGTGTTTGCTGGTTCTGGACCGGTCCAATACCTGTGGACGTCACACAGTGACTGTGTTGTTTGTTGTTCTATCTCTGCTCTTTTCTTTTGTCTCTCCTCTGTCCACTAACCCCAACCGGTCCAGGCAGATGGCCGCCTACCCTGAGCCGCTGGTTCTGCTGGAGGTTTTTCTCTTCCATTAAAGGAAGTTTTTCCTCCCCCCTGTCGTCCTTGGCTTGCTCGCCGTGGTTCTGTTGCGTTTACTCTCCGTATAGTCACAAGGTCTCGGCCTCGAATTGTGAAGCGCCTAGAGATAATTGGCGATTATGATTGCTGCTATATAAATAAAATTGAATTGAACTGAATATTTAGAGTTTACTTCAGAGAGGACCTCCTGAACCTGAGGCGGAGGAACTGTGGAGCTTAGCAACCAGTCCCACCGGATCTGAGAAAGACTCTGCATGGCTGCAGGGCTGCTGCCAGAGTAAAAGGCAGGTGATTCAGGTATGAGCCGTTTGTACCAACTATACTGATGGGTGAAGTGGATGAGTTGGAGGCACTGGTGAGGAGGCAGAAGGAATTTCAAAAGGCTAGCCCCATGCGTTTCTGTGAGACCTGGCTCACCAGTGACTGCCCAGACTCTTGCCTGGATACACCATGGTTCGGTGGGACAGAGACGCCAAAAAGGTGTAACGAGGAGCAGCTGCGGACGACTAACATCACTACGCTGCAGGACTGGACATTATAGGAGACCCTTCATCAACACCCGCATTAGGCTGCTCAACACCACAGCTGACGACAGACCATGACTGACGTCACTGATATGATCTTTCTTTCTGTGAGCTTGTCAATAAATTTCCCTAAAAGCGATCAATGAAGTTCAAGTCAATTCAATTTGGATTTCTGGGTGTTTGTGACATCACCTGAGGAGTCTACATGATGGAATCCATGGCACAGACAGGCAATGGGTGTGGTCAACTGCAGCTCATTTGCATTTAAAGAAAGACACTCCTACAGCCTGTTGCAGGGCTGTTTACAGACATGGTAGAATGAATGAAGCCCCTGTATGGTATCTTGGGCTAAAATTTAAAATACAAATTCTAAAGACATGCAACAATTACATTAACTAGTTAAAAGGCTACAATATGTCTCCTCCAGTGCTTATTGGAGACATTCTGTAGTTAAAATTGAGTCCAAAACAAAGGTTTAAGACAAAAGTGTGCAATGTGTGATAATTATGACCTAAACTTTTCGTCCCTACACCTACAGGCCTCTTCCTGCGCCTTCTACAAGTCGAGTGCTGTATTTGGAGAATTCCAACCCTCCTTTGTTCTAAACAAGTGGATGTTTGCACTTGAAAATCCTCTGCTGGAGTGGATGGATTGCAGCTCACCCTTCAGTCTAATTAAAGGACCCTGTCTGTGTGATTAGATTTGTCCCTGGTCAAATTAAAAATGTGTTGGCGATGCAGAGGGGTGGTTTTATAGAGACAGAGGATGTTTTCTCTAAAGACAGATATTATCCTGTGACAGAGGACCCACGCCTTCCTCACTGTGGTTTGGCTCAAAGTCAACAAGTCCTCCAGAATAAACAATGAAATCACGGCCCTTCAGAAGACGAATCCAAGTGGAGAGTCGGACATGATTCACTGAGGACTGGTTTGTTGTTGAGCTTTTAAGACAGTCCTCCTGAGTTAAGAAAAGGGAACAGACTGAAAAAAATCCTGAAATGTACTGTAGGTTCGATGTTTGAGTTGTATTGATTGTCTGTAAGGAGCTCGAAGTATCTTAGGCTGGATCTAATTTATTTATTCGATTTCATACTTCATTACATTTTTATCAAGGGTAAGTTTTTTTTTTTCAATGAAAATGTGTCTTAAGAGCTTTGGAAAAGCTGTGTTATATCATTTCAGTTTTATATGCATAGTCTTTAGTTGCGTTGGTTTGAATCAGTGGATGAGTTTTAAACCTGGTGAATGTTACATGTATTTAAGTTGCTGTGCATGAAGAAATTGAATCCAAGTGAACCAAAATCCAAAAGGCAACAGTATTCCATTAAATTACTGGTTAAATATGAAAAAATGAAATCTAATGAAAGAATATAATTAAATTAAGCAATATAAAACAAAATAAAATTAAATCAATTCAAAATATTAATAATAAATTGAAAAAATAAATAAATAAAATAACATAAAATGAAAACATTCAAATGAAAAAAAAAGAAAAATAAAACGCATTACAAATAAAAAATATATAAAATAATAAATAAATAAATAAAAGTGAAGAAGCACATGTTTATTTTTGGTTAATTTGTGAAAAATGTAAAAAAAAGTCAAAAATGGTGTAAAAGAAAAAAAGATGTAAAAGACAAAAATTTAAATATGCGCCATGCGAATAAATTAACAAAAAATATAAACATATAAACATTTCAATTAATAAAAAAATAAAATAAATCAAATACAGTAATTAAAACGAATTAAAATCAGTAATAACATATTAATAAAATAATACAAAAATTAATACAAATAACAACATTATAATATTGTCATCATCATAATCCTCCACTGTTAAAAGCACATGTATTTTAAAATTCATTCATTCCATTTCACATTGACTGCTCTGAGCCCAGTGACTCCAAACCTCTTCACTCCTACAGGTTTTATTCTGGCCTTTATTCTCCTCAACACATTCTCCCACAGAGGTTCGGCTATTTGACGAGGTCACGCTGTGACACGTGTCTCCAGATCCGCGTCCGTGCACGGCGCCTTCCCACGTCACCCGTCAGCCGTCCACAAACGTCACGACACAATATCGACCATACTGTACGAAACGGTTACTGTGAGGCTCGGTGCGATCACAGGCTGGATCTTAAAAGTGAGGACGAGGCTGTTCATCTGTCCACATGGTGTCACTTTTCATCAATCAGAGGGGGTTGGTGATAGCGGGGGGCAATAAATACGGGTTGAAATTGAAACCAGTGTGGAAATATTTTGAAGGCTCCAAAAAAATCCTACACCAGGGACCCCTGAGCCAAGTCAAGCCAGTAGGGTTGTAAATTAAAGTGTAACCATCCCTCCCCTCTGACTAAAGCCACTACATGATTCAGAACGGGGCTGAGAGTGCAGAGATTAGTGTCTGAATGTACAGGTGTGGACGTGAGACAGGAGGCATTCAGGGACATCAGCACAACAGACAATCACAGACACATACATGGAACCGTATGAGGAAATGAAAGGGTTAGTTTGGGCATTTTTTTTTTAAAAACTCGTTCGACTATCTAAGACTTTTTATAACTGCCATTATCAGTGGTGGGGAGAGTACTCCAGTAAAAGTATAGTTACTGTGTAATTATAGTGACTCAAGCAGAAGTACGAAGAAGTAAAAGTGAAACTGTATCTCATAGGAAGTACTCAAATACTCAGCAACTTCATAATGTGGAATTTATTACAAATACACTGTGTTCAAACAGGTTCTTTATGCACACGTAAACCACTGTGAAGAGCAATTTAACTGTAATTAAGTAAGTCGGCGTCAGATCCTGAATCATGTAAAATGCATTATGTTAAAAACCTGCTTTAGAAAAATAATGACAGTTTTTTCATTGTTGTGTTCATTTATTTAGGATACAGTAAAAATAAGTAGACATTTTATCTATTTGGTCCCACATTGTTGCTCATTTTGCTCATTTTACTGCATTTATTGCTTAATTCATTCATTTTCCTTTTATTTTGTTCATTTTCAGTCTTTTATTTTAACCGTCAAGACAAGTTTAGTGAGCCTAGCTTCATTTGTTTTTGAGTGAGAGCAGAGCTTCCCAAACCTTTTTTCTTTTTCTTTCTTTTTTTTTTGTTTTAGAAAAAACAAACTGTCACAATCCAAATCACAAAATGTCTTTGTGAATAACTGAATGTTCTTTTAACTAATATTTTATAAAATCACAAAGTTTACATTATTACAGCAGGTAAACGGCCCATTTTGAACAGATGTAGGCTAAAGACATCACTGTTTGGTTTTATTTTTGCGCTTTTTAAAGACCTATCAACACTTTAATAATAAATAATTGCATTTAGGCAAAAGTAACAGGCTCTGATTCATTCAGTGCAGCATCTAGTGCCCTGACTGACCCGATTACAGTTTAGTGGGTAATTAACAACAGTAGAAATTGTATGTAACTGCCTAAAACCATAAAAACAAACAAATATAGAGAGACGGTGTGTTAAGCTGGACATTTTTGGGCACCTCTCACTGATTGCAGCTGATTGTGCTGAAGTTACCACTTGAGACAGATGAATCGGGCCCGGAATGGAGGCGATTATCTTTTACAGTGGAGTCCAGCTTTAGAATCAACACCGGAAACATCTGTGTCTACTTCAAAAGCTCAATAATACATTTAATTTTGTACGTGGCTGCACCTTTGTTTACACATTGCCGTTTTATCTGTCATGCAGCGATATTAAGCCGGACATTTTTAGTCACCTCTCGCTGATTGCAGCTGATTGGGCTACCGCTAGGAGCCATCTCACATTAATCAAAGAGCAGAGACTGGCGTCGTCGTATTGACAGCTTCACATTCTCGACGCTCCTCTAATTCTCTGTGTACTCATTCAGACTGACTGTTGCAGTGTCCCACACTCTGAGCCAATCAAAGCGCTGAAGTAGTTGTAATTTGGGATTGCAGTTTCCCTCTGAATATGATTGTAACTTGGATAATTGGTCACTAGTGAAGGATTGTGGGAGACAGATTGATAGAGACAGGTTTGACAAAGAAAATACCCCTCAGTGACTTTTATCAGCGTGGGTCAATCTCCACAGTCTCGGCAGAATTTAACACTAGACCTTTTTGTCTGGTGGTTTAATGAATCGCTTTTCACATTTGTAACAATTTGTTTCTGTTAAAAAAATCTCCTAAACTCAAAGTGACAGCAGGACAAATGTTGTTTTGTGATGTTCACCTCATAATGACACAAGGTGATTTGAATTTGACTCACTGGCCACTTTGCTAGGTGCAGCTTCCTAGTGCTGGGTTGGGCCTGACTCAGGTAGTCAGATCTAAAGGTCCCAAAATGTGCCCTCATCGACAACCGGAAGAGTTGATACAATATAGGATGGAGCCAGGCTTTTATGTCACAGTGTCACAGTGGAAATCCAGGCTCGATAGACAACACAAAATTTGTCGGCCTTCAATTGGTCACTTTTACTGAGTCCATGTGAATTGTAGCCTCACTTTTAGCTCAACATTAACCAATGGTCATTTGAGTTACTGTTGTCTTTCCATTAACTCCAACCAGTCTGACCATTTTCCTCTGACCTCTGGCATCAACAAGGCTATATCATCAAAGAACTGTTGCTCACTGGATGTTTTCTCTTATGCCGACTAATCTCTATATTTTTGTCTTCTGCATTATTTTCATCTTATAATAAGAAATAAGTTATTTCTATTGTCATATTCAATTCAGTTCAATTGTATTTGTATGGTGCCAATCAAAATCAAAGACCTCAAGACTATATAAAGAGTAAACCCAACAAAACCACCGACAGCAAGCCGGGGAGGAAAAACTTCGTTCAACAGAAGAGAAAAACCTCCAGCACAACCAGTGCTAAATAAACATATATACATAGATATAGATGAAATTTGTTCTCGGCATTTGACCCAACGCTGAAGAGCAGTGGGCAGCCACATTTAGCGGTGATGATGAGGGTGGAGACTTTATGTCATATTTTGTCTTTTTTCATCTTTCTGCTTCTTTTACAAATAATTTAAAACCACAAACAACCATGTGCTGTCTTCAACATTCACTCTACACCAACACTCAGCTTTTAAATTTTTTAATAAAATAACGATATGACCTTGATCACGACGATTATCGATATTAACATTTACATCGCAAGAACAGATTTGGCTGCATCTCCAAGCTCTAATTTGAGGCCATCCCTTAAACAAAGGTGTCCTTTGTGGTTTTTAAAGTTCAGCAGCGATCTTAGCACAATTTTACACCCACATAAAACGGTTTTAACCTCATGATCCCTCTTCAGTTCGATTACCTACGCCACATTCAGTCGTATAACCCACAAAGCACTGCAGCAGCCCATGACAGTGCATAAATTGCAGGCTGATAGAATTTTAATCATGTGTTTGTAGTGGAAGGTGGTGCGGTGTGTGGAGTAGAGGGGGGTGGGAGGTGAGGACAGGGCTGCTGTTGACACCTCAGCTGGAGATGTCCTCCGTGTCCTGCCTATTGGCGTCGTCAAGTGGAGCCACTTCTCACTGTGTCAGTCCACGGCCATGAATTAATTACTCTGACCTGCCACTCACACACAGCCTGCTGCTACTGGTGCGGGTGTAAAAGCCGACAAGCAGGTCTTATTTACAGTGTCAAGGGTGCCCATCTTTTATTTAGGTACCTCTGGATCCTTCTGTTTCTGGTGAATCTCTTAAGGGGTTAATTTGGACCTTTCTGGAATATGTTTATGAAGAAAAAAAGTGAACCAAAAGTGATGGAAATAAATGAGAAAAGGAACAAAATATACAAAGAGACAAAAAACGGACTCTGGTGCAGATCAAAGAAACAAACTCTAGGCCGCCTAAAACGTAGGTGTCAGTCCGCTTCAAGTGAACCAAATGCAGGAAATGGACTACAACGCAGGGCATTGTGGGTAAACACAATCACAGCAAATGCATGTGTAGCATGGTAGCTGGGAGAATTGGCTCGTGGTCAGCTGTGGAATGAGGACGAGGTAAAAGCTGTGGTAGAAATATGGTCAGATTAAAATCTACTGTATCACACATGCTGGTAAGAACTCGCAAGAACAATGAGGATTTCAAACTAATTAGTGGGAAAATGGAGGCTCTGGAATTCACCTGTACAGTAGAGCAGTGTCCACAAAGGTGAAAAAACTCTGCCAACAATATATAAAAATATGTGACATGCTTAAAAGCGGCAGTTCAGGAGAAGAAAAGGTCAAGTTACCTTGGTTTGAAGAACTACATGCCATTCTTGGCACATGACTGACAAAAAGGAGAATACGTGAGTCATAGGTTTAATTTGTTTGCCAAAGTGCAATGTGAAAGAAAACTCAAGTATTTGTATTAGGTGTGAAAACGACCTTAGACTCGCTATACAGTAGCTCTTGTGCTCAACAGGCTCCATAAGGTGATCTATGACTTGTTAAAGCATTACATTTGAGCCATGAACATCAAAAATATTACCTTTCAAATGAAGTCTGATTGATGAGTTTTATCCCTCTGCTTCATCTCTATGAAAAAGGTCATGCAACTTTGGCTTAGGAGTATGTTAAAAGGGTAATATTGAGTTATAATTGATAATATCAGCCTGTAACTGACTGAGTGATTACGTGTCAGTGGCTTTTTCCTTTAACTTGGGGCCCACTGACTGATTAAAAGTTGAACATAAAAGACTTGTGCTCGACTAACGTTTGCTGCACCGTGCATTCACCGCACACACTGGCTGACCTGCCTGTGTATTACCAGTGAATTCCACTTTGCATCACGTTAAGCTGATTAAACATGAGTCAGAAGGAACTGCAGGAAGAAAATACAGTTTGACCGGGCTACTTTCACTTGCAAGGCACGTGGCAGAAAAAAAATCAACTCTTGGCTCATCAGCGGAGCAGTAACCTTTGCTGCATCACCAACGAAGCCCACATTAAAACCCCAAAGTGTGCACCTTGTAAATTTCATTAGTAACTCTACTCTGGCACAGAATCCAGTGCATTAAGGCAATTCATCCAATAAGGACTAGCAGCAAATTCAGTGGAAATTAATAAGTGCTTTGTCAGTTGATCTCAGTGCAGTCTGGCAGCGACCCCCGAATTCAGAACAGACCATTAGTGAAATGTACAACCTGCTTTATGTTACAAATTCTGAGCCAAATAAGAGACTAAGTACATGTCAGGCATCTAATAAAAGTACTGACTTCTGCATAAAATGCCTCAATACAGAGCTGAAACCCATGCAAAAGTTATTACAATAACTGTCAAATCACTAGTTCTGTACCGGTAAGTTTAAAACAGAAGAAACCAGATGGACACCTGTAGGCTTAGTTTACTGGCAAAAGATGAAGCAAGACAAAATGATGGAAAACAACGAAAAATAAAAAGGTGGAAAAAGACAAGATACAACAAGCGAGAATGTGGTAAAAGATGTAAAAGGAGGAAAACAACATAAAAGACGCAAAAAGAAAAAATGGAGTGAAACACAAACATGAAAGATGCAAAATTATTAAATATGCTGTAAAAAACCCTGAAGTACTGCAATGATGCAAAAGACGCAAACGCATGTAACAGATGTAAAAAAGACAAAATATAACTTATAATATAACAGGCACAACTGTAAAAAATGCAACAGAGGGGCACACAAAATACAGCTTAAAAAACGCAAACAACAAAAGCATTGTAAAAGATGCAAAAAGAGAGTAACAAAAAACACAAAAGAAACAAAAACGAGAAGAGGAAAAACAACCTAAAAGACACAAAAAGACAAAGCAATAAAAAGGAGAAAAGCAATGTATGTAAAGGACAGAAAAGTTCTTTCCATTCACCCATCCATACACCAGTGACACTCACTGGGAGCAATGTGGGGTGATTGTCTTGCTCAAGGACACTTCAGCCTGTGGACATGAGAAGCTGGGATTTGAACTGCTAACCTTTTGGCTCCTGGACAACCCGCTCTACCTACTGAGCCACAGCCACCCCAACATGAGACAATGATGCAAAACACAAAAAAAAAAAATCCCACAAAAATACAAAAATACTATAAAATGCAGAACGATGAAAACAACATAAAAGATGCAAATCAATGTAAAAGATGCAAAAAAGATAAGGAAAATATAAAAGACACAATGGAAAAAATGAGTAGAAGATGTAAAAATGCAAAAAGATAAAAACAGTTTAAAACAACATAAAAGATGTACTGTAAAAACACAAAACATATAACAAGACATGAAAGATGCAAAAAATCAATATATGACACAAATGATACAAAAATAGTGTAAAAAGACCAAAAAAGACATGAGTCAAAATACAAAATAAAAGATGCAGAAACAATGTAACAGACTAACAACATAAGATGCAAAAACACAAAAATATATAAGACATAAAAGATGCAAAAATCCAAAATACTACTTAAAAGATGCAAAAATAATGTAAAAGATGCAAAAAATGCAAAAAGATACAAAATTAAAAAGTTATAAAAGTTGCAAAAGATGAAAAATGGTGTGTAAGATGCAGAACAAAAATGAAAAAGTAAACGGGGAAAAATGTAGACATGCAAAAGACAAATCTCGAAGTAAAAAATGTAAATGTGAGCTCCTATCATCATAATTAACATGAAATTAACACATCAAGACAACAATAATATCAATTTATGACCTTTGTCAGCTCTGGAACTGACTATTAGTACAACCTCCATGACACAAAGAGCCCAAGGCGACCACCTGATAGCAGAACCGACTTCTAAACGACCACAGCACAAAGCTGACCTTACCAGCTGTTTAACTCCAGCTCCAGTAAAGACTGGCTCCGCTCAGACGTACACTGCAGACACCACATGTTGCCCTACGCTGGACCCTTCCCACTCCGATCCCCCTTACTCCATCCTCGGGGTAACTTTTGCAGTTCACCCTGCTCTCTGACAGCTCCAGCTCCGGTCCTACTTTCAGATCTGTGTGAGGAGGGGGGTGTTCGTGCTGGCGTGGAAATTCAGAAAGAGGGAGGGAATTCCTCCAGAGGAAACTGGGTCGTGTGGCAGCAGGGGAACGGGTGCCCTCCCCACGCACGAGGAGGGTCTGGACCAGGAAGGGGCAACAAGTCAGACATGGGAGTGAGGGTTTTATTAATAGAAGAGAATCTGAGCAGGAAGGATGCAGCCTGGGGGGGCCGGGGAGGTGGGGGTGCCTGGGGGCGCATGCTGGTTG
>JAQQAE010012397.1:0-13186 GCA_029823295.1 Pseudamia nigra | reverse complement strand
TGCAGAGGGTTGTGTCAGGAAGGGCATCCGACGTAAAACCTATGCCAAATCAAACATGCGAATCATTAATATGACTTAGGATAGGGTGAGATGGAGGCAGATGATTCGCTGTGGCGACCCCTGAAGGGAACAGCCGAAAGGAAAAGAAGATTCACAAAAACAAGCCATATTTAACAAAGTCAGCAACAAATTGTCCATAAATAAATGAAATTATCAAGGAAATGAAAGAACTGTGTCCAGTAAAAGAAGATATTATCAGTAGAAACCTATATATTTAAGTTTTACATAATGGGATAATAATCTGATATAATAATATAATATGTGCTATATGTGCTATTGGCAGAGGTGGGTCGTACTCATGTACTTGAGTAATATTTTCCAAAAAACTTACTTCTGGAAGTAGTTATTTTACAGAATTTTTGTTACTCTTACTCAGTTACATTTGGCCACAGCTCGACTGAAAAAAATGTATGCATATGCATGAGATCTATAAATAAGCAGAAAATTAACAACATAATCAAGTAAATTAACACAAAAGGAAAAATATTAACTCATATCAAGAAAAAATAACAAAATAATAAACAAAATGATTTACAAATAAACAGAAATGCATAAAATAATCAACAAAAACATTAAAAATGAACTCAAAAAACTGAAATGAGCAAAAAATGAACAAAATGCACAAAATAAGCCACAGCATGGACATAATAAGCAATAAAATGAATAAAAATGAACAAAATAAGTGCCAAAATGAACAAAAATGAACAAAACAAGCAACAAAATGAACAAAATAAACAACATGAACAAAACTGAACAAAACAAGCAACAAAATGAACAAAAATGAACAAAATAAGCAACAAATTGAACAAAAATGAAATAAAATGAACCAAACATGCACGCAATGAACAAAATAAGCAACAAAATGAACAAAAATGAAATTAAATAAGCAGCAAAATGAAAAAAATAAGAAACAAAATGAGCAAAACAAACAACATATGCAACAAAATGAACAACACTGAATAAACTAGTCAACAAAATTAACAAAATAAGCAACAAAATGAACATAATAAGCAACAAAATGAACAATAATGAACACAATAAGTGATAAAATGAACAAAATAAGGAACAAAATGAACAAAAATGAACATAATAAGCAACGAAATGAACTAAATATGCAACAAAATGAACACAATAAGGAACAAAATGAAGAAAAATGAACACAATAAGCAACAAAATGAACAAAATAAGCAACAAAATGAACAAAATGAACGCAATTTGTGTTCACCCACCAATGCTTTTGACAAAGAGGAAAAGGGGAGAAAAAAGAATCTATTCCTCGTATGACGATGAGAATACTCAAATTTGTATTTCTGTGTGTCTGACCCAGGCCGCCTCCGCTTAGCGCATCAACATGTTAACCTCTGGAAAATCACCACAACACCCAGGGGTCATCACTGGAACAATACCGGTGACACAAGATGTAGACATGACAACATGGAGAGAAGCAGAGTTTGAAGAGAAGTGCACTTACATCGTGATGGACCAACCTGTGGATGAAGATTCAGAAAACCAGAGCACGAGGACGAGAGCTGAGAGATCCTTACCCCGAAACCTGGCCCTGAAGCGCTGCCACAGCTCAGCAGAGGTACACACTGAAAAAAATCCTGTCTATATTTGTCCGTCAGGTCATCAGGCAGCACATCGCTTTTTCTGGCGTGGTATATATGTCTAAGGCAGGGGTCTGCGACCTGTGGCTCCTGTGTCTTCAACATATCATAATAAATCAAAATGAACCATGATAAATAATCTACAAAATGAACAAATCCATTGAGAAAATGAATAAGACTGAACAACAGAGCAAGTTAAATGATCAAAACGTGTACAAAAATAAGCTAAGAAAATTATGAAAATGAAAATCTTGCAAGATTAAGACCAGCCCCAGCAAAATAATCAGGGATATGAACAAAGAATTCACAAAAATAAAGTAGAATATAAAATAAATTAAATGTAATATAATATAGAATAAATCAAGTAAATGAAAATGGGTACAAAATTTACAAAATATTCAACAAAATCAACAAAAATACTTGACAGATAAATTAATACAAGCAAGAAAATGAACAAAAAAAAAAGAAATAACCCACAAAAATCAACAAAAATTCACTAAAATAATCCGGGAAATAAACAAAACATTCACCAAATAATCGGCAAAATTAACAAAAAATGAGCAAAAATGAACAAAATTATAAACAAAAAAATTAAAGTGATACCCACACTGGTGTAAACATACTGCCAGCTATAACATAGATGACATTTCATATTTTTTGCACTTCTAGATACATTTTATTTCTATCCTCAAACAGCTCTTGAGAATGTAAAGATTGCCAACCACTGGTCTAGATAATTTGTCTCAACAATGTCCAAGCGTGTACCATCGTTGTTTATGTTTTGTGTAACTGCAGACTTTGTACGTCACTCTAACATCCTTCCATCCACTCATCCATCCTCCGTCGGGAAGTACTTGACATGTTGTTGTCTAATTCCAGCCTTTCCTCTCTGCGGTGTGTGTTGAGGCAGATGGAGACAATAGCCAAACAGCCCTCAGCACACAGCATGAGATGACTATGATTAGAAGCCAGATTCCCGACCTATTGTCCCACCGTGCAATTATACCATGAAGTGAAGCGCAAGCACAGGAACCCACTTCATGGATTAAGTATGTGGAAGCTGCATTTACGTGCATGCAAACAGAAGATGATTACAAGTGCAAAGAAATGCAGATAGGGTACGACTGCATGAATGATCATAAGCTCATAAAAAGGAAACATTAGGTGTCCTTTTAAATAGTGCCGAGGGTTGAGATTGTCTCAATCAGGGGTTGATGACCTTTACAGTCTAAAATCAAAAGTAAAAAAAAAAAACAGCGCCTATAGAGCTGCAGTAAATATTCCAACCCTTTATGCTAACATCAATTATTTCATTTATTTTTGTCAATGTTTGTTATTTTGTTGATTTTTTTGTCCATTTTGTTTTTTAATGTTGGTTAATTTACATTTTTTGTCCATTGCCTTCATTATTTTGTTCATTTTTGTTCGTTTTGCAGATTGTTTGATTCATTTTTTGCTTCATTTAGTTGATTTGGTGAATTTTAGTTTATTCTCAAGATTATTTATATGGATTATTTCCCTCATTACATATGTTTAGTTCATTTCCTCAACTATTGTGTCCATTAAAAAATATATATATTTTGTAGATATATCCATTTACATTCAGCTGATATATTATTTTAGTGGTTTTTGTAATTTTTTTGTTCATTTTCCTGATTGTTTTACTTGCAAGATTTATCTGTTTTCATGAAGAATGTTGCTTACTTTCACAGATTTTTGTAGTTTTCTTCCTTTTTTTCATTTATTATATTGTGTATTTTTGTTTATTTGATCATTTAAGCCTTTTTTAAAATTATATTCATCAGTTTTGTCTTTATTGTTGTTCATTATGTAATTAATGTTTTCTTGTTGTTGATTTTGTGCTTATTTTGTTCACTTTTATTGATAACGTATTACTTGCGTCATTGGACAAAGTCACAGGAGCCACTGGGGAGGGGCTAAGGGGTCACATGTGGCCCTAGAGCTGCAGGTTGCAGACTCCTGCCCTAGATGAAAGAAGGCTGTCAGGTGAGATCAGAGGAAGTAGCACAAATACCTGTACTACCACTTTGACCTTCTAATAAGGGCTGCCTGGAGTCTTGTTGATTCCAAAGAACAGGATACGTTACCATAATCCATGAGACAAGGGCACCTTGAACCGAGCAGTGAGACAAAGCCAGGTAAAACTAGCTGGATAAAATGTTGTTGCGGTGCATGTAGCAGTTGATCCAGCTACAGTGTGCCAGTATTGCTCTGAGATGAAAGGGAGAATACATTACCATTGCTTTAGGGGATTTGAACTCAGAGCTCAAGCTGCAGGTGACTCGTCGGGGTGTGACCATGACACCCTATCCTCTTTTCCCCACCCTGGAGGCCTGAGACAGAGGGGTGAGTTTCACACCTGCGAGGCAGCAGAACAAGAGTAGTTGTGAAATTTTAATATGGTTGAGAAACTAAAGATAACATGGATGATTGGTTTATGAAATATTCAACATGTGAAGGAAAGAATCCCTCTGTCACAGCCAGTTTGTGGCCAATTTGTCACGGCAGCCCACACCACTGGAATAACTAACAGCTTGATGATTTGCTTCCTTTTTCTCAGTACATACAGTTATCCTCAATGAGGCACAGTCATGGTCATTAGAGTTCTTTCTTTTGGCTAATTACTAATAAGCAGACATGGAGTGGACAGTAAGACAAGGGGGTCTTTATTCTCAAAATTTGTTTTTAAATCAGCATTTGCCAGTTTGTCTATTGTTGTTTCATGACGATGTATGTTGCTGCATCAACAGGTGCTTGGAGTGACCAGTAAGGAACTGATACCTAAGGGGACGCGTTTTGGCCCTCTGGTGGGTGAAAGCTACACTAACGAAACACTGCCGAAAGATTCTGACAGGAAATATTTTTGGAGGGTAAGTCAGATGCCTGAAACCCTCTGGATTTGTGTACTTGCAATGAATAATGTGACTGTGTCTTTCAGAAGTGCTCACATCCTGTGTCTCCATCTGAGGACGCTGCTGTGGCTGTGGCATGGCACAAGTTAGCAGTTGTGGTCAATGGTTGACATCCTGTGAAACTATATTTCTATCTATTTGTGCCTTTGTGCCTTTAAATGCCACAAGATGAGATGAGGTGTTTCAAATGTGCACAAACTACACATTGCTCTTTGCCACTTGCTGTCTGAGGTCACGTACAGCTGTTTGGTTTCAGTGACGCAGCAGCTCTCTTCACTCTCCGCTTCTCTCGGCAGTGGTATCACTGCCAGTAAACACACATACACATGTCCGCGCTTCTCCAGATTCACAAACTCTCACACTGACTAAGCAAGGAAGTGGCTTTGAGCCTGAGAACTGTTATGCTACATATCATCAACATCAGGGCATCTTCCATTACACACATATGTCTGTGTAATAGTTTAGAGTCAGCAACGTTGAAATCTGGTAACCTCAATCAAATCTTAAAAGGTCACCACAACCATGACTAAAGCAGCAGCACTACTTTAAACAGTAACTATGTTATAAAGCAAAAAAACAATTCAACCCTTTTGAACTATCTTAACAAACACAACTACCCTGCAAGCCAATAAAATGTTGTCGTGGGCGAGAATAGCTTACCCAATACTACCATCCAGTCATAGAGAAATTCTTCATTGTTGCTTTCATAACAACAGGACTGACATGCCACAGATGCAGGCAACACCTACCTCAGCTGAAAGAAAATAGCTTTTATCATAAAGACAGTTGGAAACCTGTGACATCATGCTTTCACATTCAGAATATGTCACAATCTTGATTTGTCATAATGTGAATTCATGTCTTTTCTCATTCTACCTCTGGTTCTCTTGCCCTGTAGGTGTTCTCAGAGGGGCACTTACACCACATTCTAGATGGCTTAAATGAAGAGCGGAGCAACTGGATGCGTTATGTCAACCCAGCCTGTGCTGCTGAGGAGCAGAACCTGATCGCCTGCCAAAATGGCTTGAACATTTTCTTCTATACCATCAAACCACTTCAGCCTGGCCAGGAGCTTTTAGTTTGGTACTGCCCTGAATTTGCTCAACGCTGTAACTACCCTCCACCGGGGCAACTGGCTACTGATAATACTGGTATGTATGTAAAGTGTTACCTATTTAAGAGTGTTGGTGGACAGCCAGGAACCATTTCTGTGCCAACGCTTTGAGAACAATTTGGTGTGTATTGTCATTGCGGAGCAGGCTCCCAATCAAACTACAGACCGACTGACACACTCTTTGTGTTAGTGTGTTTAAGAAGTTACTCAGTCACACCCACAGACCTTTGTCAAACAAGGACACAAAAGAAGAGAGTAAAGTCCTGAAAGCAGAGAGGACCTGTCTCCAGGTGTAGCCATAGTCCCTAAGTAAGACGAGACCAATTTCAGGACTGTAGGCAATGTTGCAGTTTCCCTTTTTAATGCACAGCTGGAAGTTCATTCACACACAAAGCGTTTAGTGTTCATTCATAAACACAAAGAGTGCACATGTGAAACTGCACGCACACACAACACTCATTTAGACACACATCTACACTCATCATAGTGTGTTGGGCTGCCTGAGGTGCTGACAGCATTTTGGCATGACTCCACTTATTTACTTGGCTCTTAAGGAGGAAGAGAGGTAGGAAGCGCTCCAGTGACTACTTGAACTTCCTGACAAGGCGACCTGCTGACAGATTGATATCTCACTGAGTGTCGGCTGTTTGTTTGCTGAGAGCTGGCCTCTCAACAGAGGGGGAAGGGTAACACTGTAGATAAAGGTTCCTCTGTGTTTGCATGGGTTAATGTTAATTGTGGCCTGAAGTAGGTGAAATGTACATGCATTCTTCTGTTTTAGCCTTCCTTTGTTTGTCAGCTCTTGTCCTTTGTCTTTTCTGGAATAAGTCAGTGTAGCAGAGTCTCTCCTCATTACTGGCTGAGCAAAAATAAACATAGCTCACAGATTTGGATCCAAACTTTGACTTGTGTGTGTAATGGAAACTATGCCCTATGACTTTTAGTATTTTATTAAGCAGCCTTTCATAACTATTGATGTCTAGGTCAATCCTGCAGTTCACCATCCTTCATCACATTTGTAGGCAGGTGAAAATAAATTTCATATCCTGAATTTGCAGTTTTAGTGATGGAAACACTTGGCCAGCCCTCCAATGCAAATAACATGCTGTATCCACTAACTCCTGTTCTCCATGTTATCTGTATCCTGATCAGGTGCCTATTGTTTCACCTCTGGTGTCCATTTTCGTAGAGTGCCCAGGCAGGTCTGGAGGACAGCTCAAAAAATAAATAATTTTCACAACTGTGCACACAACTTATAAAAACACCCCTTATCTTCTTGCCATCAAAGCATAACAGGGTGAATTAAATACACTTTAAAGCAAATATGCAGGGTGATGTAAAAAAATGAACTCAAACATGGATTGTCACAGGTGTACATGCCACTGCTGAATTTTGTTGCATTTATTATATTTTTAAAAGTTTCAGCTGCTAACTTTTATATTTTAATTTGTCTCACAGAGCAAAGTCCACCTCAGGAAAAGACCACAGCAAAACGTGGACACAGTGTCTCTGAAATTCTCCGGGACGAGCCTTCTAAATCCTCAACCGCCAGCCAAAGGCATCCTAACACGCCTTTGAACCAGACAAACTCTTCTGTTTTCCCCCTTTGTCCTCGTGTCCTCTACCCAATCCAGCCTCACTCAGATTCCATCCACAGCCATCAATATGCAAATTTGCCATCCTGTAGCCCACCCGCAGCCAAAAGGCCAGTTCTTGGTAGCCCTGTAGGCTTCAACTTCAACTTTCCCCACAATCAAGGGCCCGTTACAGCCAAACCTTACCAAGAGCCCTCTGTGCCTGATCATGTTCATTCTGCTCTGAGACAGGCACCCTATCTACTGCCTCACTACTCACGTGGCCTTAGCATTCTACCTCATACATACCCACTCTATGATGATCGAATGAAGCCTCACTTAACGCTCTCATCTCATTTACTGCCATTTGACAACTATGCACACTTCCTCCACCCTCTGACCAACAGACACAAGGACTTGACACTTGCACTATCTAACACCAAACCAGACCTCATTCTTTCACCAACAACTGAGCATAAAGACAGCAAAGACATCTTATCCAAAAGGACAAACTACCTCAGGATTCCCAATATTACACCACCTGATGACCTCAGAGATTTGAGACATTCTCCACCCAGAAATGTCCACACAGACCTCCCTCTACCTGCTGCGTCTAGTGCCTCATCCATGGTCACCACACGCCGTAGGGCACTGCCGTCTCTTGCACCTGGTAGATGCTCACCACCGTTAGGCATGGCTGCATCTTCAGACTACCTACCGTCCAAACCCACTTCTGCCACTCAGAGCAACACCGAAGATGCAATGGATCTCAGGAAGACAAAACAAGGATTGCAGAGTATGGGTTATAAGACTCTGTCCTACCCTCTTACCAGGCAGAACGGGAAGATTAGGTATGAGTGCAACGTCTGTGGAAAGGTCTTTGGGCAGCTGTCTAACCTCAAGGTCAGTGTGAGCATTGCAAAAAAATAACCAATGTGAAAAATTGAAGGAGAAATATAAAAAAATCAAGTTTCTATGCTTTTTAACATTATAAAACATGTTCCTGGGCACTAAAATAATGTTCCAGTATCAAAAGAATCAGTTGGGACATGGAGCTGTTCTTATCTGGTTCAGCTGAATCTGCCTGAAAACCCACAGCTTGCCTTCTCCCTCAGATGTCCCTCCCAACCAAAACAGATTTTTTTTTCCCAGGCAAGGTTCAGAGAGCGGAAAAGAGATCAGCAGAGAAACTTTTAACATTATGCCAGAAAATGCACAATGTGTGTCCTGTGACCAGCCTTACTAGTACAATTTTGATTGAAAGAGTGATCTGAATACTGATCTCTGACATTCTGCCTTCAGGTGCATCTACGGGTACACAGTGGAGAGCGTCCATTCAGGTGTCAAACATGCAACAAGAACTTTACTCAGCTTGCCCACTTGCAGAAACACTACCTGGTTCACACAGGAGAGAAGCCCCATGAATGCAAGGTATGGCTACTGATAAGGTCTTTTTAAAACTTTTGAAAGTGGCAAAAAGATTCAGAAAGCTAAATGTGAAGGTCCTTTGCTCTGTTTTGACCCAGGTGTGCCATAAGCGATTCAGCAGCACTAGTAACTTGAAGACCCACCAGCGGCTTCACTCCGGCGAGAGGCCTTACCAGTGCAAGCAGTGCCCTGCCCGCTTTACTCAGTTCGTCCACTTGAAACTTCACAAACGTCTCCACTCTGGGGAAAGACCCCATCAGTGTCACCGCTGCCCCTGTGCTTATCTCCACTACTGCAGCCTCCAGGTGCATCTGCAAGGCTTCTGCCCTCTTTCACCCACAGCCTCCAACAGACACTCACCTGAGGAGCTACACCGAGTCAACTCAGAGATCGAGAGGTTTGACATGAGCGAGGCGGCGGAGCGGCTCGAGGCCATGACTGTGGAGGCTGAGATGGACAAGGGGAATGTTACCGACTTAATAAAGAAGATGGAAAGTCATACCTCTGGCCACCAGGGTGACACCAGAGAGGAGACTGAGCTTGGTATCTTCAAGTCTTCGAAGGAGTGTTCTGCTGGTCAGCTGCTTCATAGCCCTCTACCTCTGCATCCCATCAGCATCAAGCGGGAGTCAAGCTGCGTATCAGAGCCCTGAGACAGTCTTGATAATCCAGCCATATATTCCATACAGGTCAAAGTAGCAGCTGTCTGATTCTGCCCTATTTGAAGTAAAGCTTTATCCCGATCATGGACTGCTTAACCCAGGGGTCGGCAACCTTTACAATGTGAAGAGAGTTTTTTTAGACAGAAAGTAAAAATACATACAGTTTGTGTGGAGAGCCACAAAAAATATATATTTGGTCCCTTTATATGCCACATGACATATGATGCACATTTTAGCTGGAAATAAAATGTAAAAAATGGGTTTTTACTTTATAATTTTTTTAGATTTTGTTTATTATTTTGGTCATTTGTACTCATTTTGTTTATTAATGTTTTAATTTTCATTTATTTTGTCACTTCTTTTCACTTTATGTTCTTTTAATGGATCATTTTGGACATTTTCGTTCATTTAACAGATCATTTCGTTAATTTTTTGTTCATTGTTGTTCGTTTGATTCATTTTTGTGTGAATTTAGTGATTATTTTGCTAAGTTATTGTTGTTTTATAGAATATTTTGTATACATTTGCTTATTTTTGAAAATGTTTGGATTTTCTTTTTTACTTGACTATTGTGTTCATTTTTTATTAATGTCATTTTTGCTCATTTTTGTTCAATTTTCTTATTATTTTGTCTTAATCATTTCATTATTTTGCTGTTTTTTATTCTTTTTTTGTTTTGGTCATTTAATTGATTGTATCCTTAATTTTGTGAATTTTTTTTTGTTTTTTCTTTTTTCATTATCTGGTTCTGATTTATTAACATGCTAATTTTCATTTTGTAAATTATTTTAATTTTTTGTTCATTTTTGTTCATTTTACCCATTTTTATGAAAATGTTGGTGTTTTTAGTGATTATTTAAGTTAACTATTTTTAATTTTATGGAATATTTTGTTTATTATTTACTTATTTTGTAAAAACGTTTGTTTTTTCTTTTTTACTTGACTATTTCATTCATGTGATTCATGATTTTTGCCAATTTTGCTCATAGTTGTTCAGTTTTGTCCTAACCGTTTCATTATTTTGCTGTTTTTTGTTCATCTATTTGGTTTTACTCATTATATTGTTAATTTTGTGGATTTTCCCCCAGTTTATTTTCCTTTATTCATTATCCGGTTCATTTTTTTCTTGTCGTTGTTGATTTAGTGTTTATTTTGTTGATTTTGATTTATTATATATTACTTCCAAGAGCCACAGGGGAGGGGCTAAAGAGGAACCACAGGTTGCAGACCTTTGGCTTAACCTACTGTACACTTTACAGCAACAGTAGCAGTCGAAGAATCAAGACTTTACCAGCATGGACTGGGATCAGTGACTTGATTAATATAGTCTATAGATCTTTTTAATTTATTGTATTACTAATATTATTTTGAAAATTCATGCAGTGTTTTGAGTGTGTTTCTGCCATGTGTTTTGTACTGTATCTCTCAAACAACTCAACATGACCTTAAGCATAAAGGCATCTCTGTATTTGTAGTTGGACTGTGTGAGAGTGAGAGTTTGTGGATGTGTAGCCTATACGTGTCTCACAATTAAAGCAAAATGTACTTTATGAAGCATGACTGTAATCATACCCAGCATCAAAGAGAAAACCAGTCTCACACCATTGAAAATTGTCAGTAATTTCCACCATACACAGATAGGGAGACCACAGACACTACAGATGACTTATTTCTTATGTGACACTGCTTCTGAGTAGAATTTCTCTTAATCAGAGGTGAGTAGTACTCAAGTACATTTTTACTCCTTTACAAAATGTGTATTTCTGAGAGTAGCTGCTTTTCAGAATATGCTTTACTTACTCTCACTCTGTTACATTTGACTTGAAAAAAGTATACTGTTCTTCTACTCAGTTATATTTGCCAACAGCACAATGAGTAGGAGTAAAGAAGGTTGAAATTGTAAAAATTCACAAAATAGTCAGGGAAATATGAAGCATGAGTAAATTAAGCAACAAAATGAGCAAAAATGTACAAACATAATGACAAAATGACCAAAAATAGCACAGAATGAGCAACATTAACAAAATAATAAAAAATATTCAAGAAAACTGAAGAAAATAGTCAAATTACAAAATTAAGGTGCATAACAAGCACAAATGACCAGAACAAGCAAAAATCAAGACAATTACCAAGTAAATTAACAAAAAATAATCACAAAATTGAATTTAAAAAATCCACAAAATGATGAAAGTACTGTAATCATGTTAACAAAATAAGCATCAAACACTGACAAAATATGTACAAAATGTGTAAAAGTAAGCAAAAACCCCAAATAACCAAGTACAAAAATGAGCAAAATAACAAAAATTGAACAAAAATTTATTCATGAGGTTGTAATACATTCAATGTTATGAATTCACTCATTACTTGAATTGTTTTTTTTTTACAACATACTTTTTTCTTTTACTAAAGTACTGATATTTATGAGGACATCTACATCTAGTCACTAGAATTCAAACATAATGATAATTTTACTTGAGTACTGTTTCTGTGTAGTCTACAAACCACTGAAACCACTCAAAATTAATTAAGAAATATTAAGCACAGTATTTATTAGCGGTTTATCTATGTGAGTATGGTCCACGTGTCATTAGAAACATGACCACAGGGCAGGAAGGACACAGGACGGGGGTCACACCGCGTTACACACACCTTTACCAAAGACACAAACACAAGACCCTCATGGATAACAATATGTTATTTCTACAACAACACACTAGGTGGGCAAAGTAAACTGATGTGGCACTCAAGTAAAAGTATATTTACCAATGTTAGTAATGACTCAAGTAGAAGTACTCATAAAAGTAAATACTTGAGTGAGAGTAAAAAAGTATCTCTCACTTAATTTAACTTTTAAACCTTGTTTTACGTGTCAATGTACACTATAGCATGTTTTGAGACTGCACCTCAGAGCGCTAACCCTTGAGAGTAAAAAAGTATCTCTCACTCAAGTGGGTAACTTCATAATGAGGAATTTATTACAGCCTTATACTGTATATGATTCCCTTTTTTCATTTCATTCTTTTTTTGCCTGATTATTTGTTCATTTTTACTGATTTTGCTCATTCATGCATATTGTACAGTATTAATAACTTACTTGATTATTTTGTTGGGTTTTTTGGTTGTTTTGGGCATTTTTTTAATCCATGTCTGCTTATTTTGTTAATTTTTCAAAATTTATTTAATCATTTTTGCTCCTTTTGGTGCTTATTTTGTTTAATGTTTCTGTATTTATGCTTATTATTACATTTTGGTTCATTTAATTGTGTTTGTTTATATACATGTTGAGTTTTTGTTTTTTATTAATTTGCTTGATGTTTTTCATTTCACTCATTCTACTTAAAAATGACTCATACTCATGGAGGTGTGTATCCAAATGTAACTGTGTAAAGTATGTAACTGTGAGGAGCCTCTCTGCCCCTCCCTGCTGTGTCATCTCCCTTCCGTGTAACTGTGAGGAGTCCTGTCTGCCCCTCCCTGCTGTGTCATCTCACACACCTGCTCCCTCTCCTCTCTGGATATCCCCAACTGTTTCCAATTCCCTAATCACCGCTGTGTATATAAGCAGCGGTGAATCCCCGTGTTGTTTGCTGGTTCGTTGTGTGTATGTTCGTTGTGTGTGAATACCTTCATCCTAGCCGTCATCCTGATTCTGTTCCCGACCTGAACCCGCCTGTCTTCCCGGTTCCGACCTGTTTCCCCTACTTGAATATTCTGCCTGCCTGGTTCCCGACATTTGGACTACTTTTGGACTATCTGCCTGCCCGCTTCCTGATCCTGGACTGTTTCTGGTTTACCTGTCTGCTCG
>JAQQAE010012396.1:0-13187 GCA_029823295.1 Pseudamia nigra | reverse complement strand
GGCGGAGGAGGAGGAGGAGGAGGAGGAGGAGGAGGAGGCGGGTGTAACTAGACACTGCAGGATAGAGTGGTATAAATCATGTCCAGGTCTAAATGGGAGCAGATCCAGTCAAAACACAGGCCAAGCAGTAGAGCTGAGTGGCAAAAAGGTGCTCACAGGAAAACGATCAGATCTGCAGAGAACTGGCACAATAAATGTCAAGTTATTGTGTGATCCACGTTGAAAGACAGGGTTTTGGTCCGAGAGATGAAAAAGCTTGATGATTTAAATGATCCACAAAAGATGCAACAACGCCAAAATAACAAAAAGGAGAAAAATCTGCATCAAGCGGAAGATCGAATGTACATAAAAAGGTGTCCAAAGATGAACATTAGGATTTTAAAATGTACAGAAATGCAAAGATGCAGCAGAAGAGGCTCAGAAATGAAAATGACATACCAGACTTGGAAAGGCTTAAATCACATTAAAAAGTTGGGATGTAAATTAAAAAAAAAATCCAAGTTTAAAGATAAGAGTTTTGGGTCTAAACATGGAAAAAACGTGAAAACGTTTGATTTAAATGACTGGCAAAAGGTGCAACCACACCAAAATGACAAAAAGGAGAAAAAGATACAACAAGATGAAGATGAAAGTGATGTAAAAGGTGCTAAAAGATGAAAATGCTTCTAAAGGGACAAAAAATATAAAGGATGCAAAAAGATGTTGAAACATACAAAAAAAAAAAAACAAGATGCAGTAAAAAAAGGCCCAAAAATGTGAAACGGCTCAAAACATGAGACAGAAATCACATGAAAATTCCCCTGAAAGATGAAATGAAAACAACATGAAGGATGTGAAAGAGGATCACGATATCAAAGAGACCAAAAGACAGAATGGAGTAAAAAATGCATTGGCCGAAACATTGAAAACAGCATAGAAACTCTAAAGACTGAAATAACATGAAAAATGCAAGTACAAGCCCAATTCCAAAAAAGTTGGGATGTAAATAAAACCAGACTACAATGATTTGTAAATCTCGTGAACCAGTTTTTTTCCCCCCCTTTGGTTCCTAATAGCACATAAGGAACATTTTGTGCTATATGACATTTTACCATTTCATGGAAAATATTAGCGCCTTTGAATTTGATGGCAGCAACACACCTCAAAGAAGTTGGAACAGTGGCAACGAAAGGCTACAAAAATAACTCATTTGAATGATGTCCCAACTTTTTTGGAATTAGGGTTGTAGATTAAGAGCATTTTCTCTATGACTTTTGTGATTTCTTGTGCTGGCTTTCTCAGCATTAGAGTAAAGTAAATGAACAAAATCCGATCACTACACAAACAAATCAAGATGTTTATCAAGATGGATGATCATTATTAATTATCACAGTGCATATTATGACAACAGTAGTAATCAATTTATCACTCATGAAGTGTTGTGAAATCAAAAAACTGGATTCATAAGGCAACATGTCTCTAAATGCTTCAATAAAAATGTAGAACAGTATCCTGTGTCCAGTGATTTATGTGACAACATAAGACAAAGAAAAAAACTACAGCTTAATCAAGATACATCTCATCAATTACTTAATAATACATAAATTTCACAGTAATAGTGTTTTATTAGCCCTCTGTGACATTTTTTCCATTCCCAAGACCATAAAAGGTATAGCCCCCCCCCCCCACCACCTATAATGTTTTTTTTTTTCTGGTTTTTTTTTTCTTTTAGGGCCAGATTTTTGCAACGTGTAGGTCGCGGTAAAATTATATTTGCCTTTCAGGATAAAGGATTATTAATAAGAAACTGATAGTGGGCCAGGGGATTAGGCTTAAAGAGTGTCTGATATTCTTTACTCTAAATGGTTTCACTTTTTCTTACTCTCCATCACTGTATGTTTCAATGTCGGCATTCTTCTTCCGAGGCCTCCCACAGGAAAACAGCTGTCTTCTGAATTACACCTTTGAAAAAAGGCTTTCAATATCCAAAGAAAGATGGACTGCTCCGCTGTAAACGCATCCATATGGTTGTGAACAGGATCAGTCAGTGCCGACATCGGTCAATCGGTTTGACATTCATTCAGTTTTTCTCGGTGAGGGATGGTGTTTGTCCCGGACCGAGACGGGGCGTTTTTCATCACGGAGGAAAGTGTCTGCCTGTTTTGGACACTGACTGATGGACGACTCTTCCGTCTTGTCCTCAGCAGCCATGGAGACAGATGGAGAGCAGAGCCAGCAGGGAGCCTCGGCCAATGGGAGCGCTGCATCTGGGACAAGTTCCCGCCCCTCTACAATGCATTCGATGTCTCTGTATGAAAGACAAGCAGTGCAGGTATGTGAACTTTATGGATGACACCACCGATCCAATATTGACTTTAATTTTATATTTATAAGACTGTGTAATTTAAAGATTTTGAATTTGAGAGATCAAAAGTTTGGGCACACCATCTCCCTCAGTGGCTTTTCTTTATTATTGTCATTTTCAACTTTATACATTAATACTGATGAAATTCCAAACTGTGAAAGAACACGTATAGAATTATGTAATAAAAAGAAATGTGTTAAACATCCTGGGACATGTTTTATACTATATTTTTTATATATTTCATCAGAGGCAGTCACCCAAAATGGTTTTACAGTTACACCTTGTCAAGAGGTAATTTGTACAATTTCTTGCCTTGTTAATGTGCTCTGGAACATTAGTTGTCTTATGCAAAGGAACGGTGAGAGTCGGCAGCAATATTGGTGCTACTACAACTACTGCATCATTTCATATTATTAAAAAAACAGTCAGCTGAGCAAAGATAAAAGACAGTCCGTCATAACTTTAAGAAATGAAGATGAATGTGTCTCCAAGTGCAGTCTCATGAGGCCCGTCCCAGGAAAGGAAGACTTAAGAGTTTCCTCTGCTGCAGAGGCAACTGCAGCAGATTTACCGTATTTTTTGGACCATAAGGCGCACCCTCAAAAAATGATCCATTAATGATTTTTTTTCTATACATAAGGCGCACCGAATTATAAGGTGCATTACGCATCGCGAAAGTTAGATAAGTCAAACTCCATTCAACTCGTTCACAATCCCGTAACTGTCAACATTGTTCAGTTGTAACACATAAAATACAAAACAACACGGTACACTCACTTTTTGGGTTCGTTCCTCTCCCGCGGGTCCATCGGGTTCTTCCTCTTCGGTGTCTTTGTTTGGCAGTTCGGCGTTCTCAGCGTCGGGCGGGTCCGGATCCCTCTCGTCATTGTCCAGCTCGGTCGTGTTGCTTGACTCGATCGGGTTCTTCCTTTTCAGTGTCTTTGTTGGGCTGTTTGGCGTTTTCGGCGTTGCGTGGGTCCGACAAATGAAGCAGAACAGTTTTTCCATTTTTGCCACAGATCATTTTAAATGAGCTTTGGTCCAGAGAAGACAGTGGTGTTGTTGGATCATGTTCACTTGTGTCTTCCTCTTTACATGATACAGCTTTAACTTGTATTTGTGGATTACACAGTGAACTGTAATAGACAGTGATTTCTGGAAGAGTTCCTGAGTCCATGCAGTGATTTTTAGTAGAGAATGTTTGTTTGTTTTTAATGCAGTGTCGCCTGAGGATCTGAAGATCACCAGCATCCAGTTCTGACCATCAGCTTTCCTCTGAATGATTTTGATGATATTGTACACTGTAGATGGTGGATCTTCAGTCTTCATAATTTTACGTTGAGGAACATTTCTCTGAAATTGTTCCACAATTTGTCACAGATTGGTGAACCACTGTCCATCTTAACATGTGAGAGTCTTCGTCTCTCTAAATTGCTCCATTTATACCCAGTCATGTTAGTGACCTGTTACCAGTTCACATAATTAGTGTCAAATGCTCCTCCAGTTGTTTTTGATTTGTGCTAAATACTTTTCCAGCCTTTTATTGCCCCTGTTGATAAAATGTCTTAGTTTTGACATCTGATATGATGTTTATGCTCTGTTGGGAATAAAATATGGGTTTAACAGAGTTGCAAATCATTCAATTCTGTTTTTATTTACATTTTATTTTCATGGAATTGGGATTGTACAATGTTGAAAATAATTAGAATAAATAAAATCACTGAGGGAGATGTGTCCAAACCTTTGACTGGTAGTGCACGTGTCATCGTGTTACAAATTGAAAATGGAAACTTTGTTCAATCTCAGTGACGTTTGTCATTTCGAACCATCGCCAGTCATTTATTTCCTTACATTAAGACTCATCAACTTGTGCTTCCCTTTTTACTGGCTCAGTGTGTTTGTTTGTGTTTGTTGTGTGTGATTTATTGCCTGTAAGTAACAGAATGAAGCAGGAGGTTGGAGCTCAGATTGAGTCTTGCAGCTGTTGATGGAGGCTCTGTGTGGTTCCCCCAGTCCCCCAGTCTTCTGTCACCTTCCACAGCCATCTGTCTCTGTCACCCTGCACACTCTAATTCAGCCGCCACCCTCGCTTTCATCCTTCGACTTATTACTGTACGAGCTTCTGCTCATACATCAGGCAGCTGGCAAGAGGCCCCCTCCTCTGCCTCACCATCCCTCCCTCTCTGCTTCCTCTGTCCTCATTTCTGTTTTCTCCTATCTTCTATCCTTTATTTTGTGAGACCTTCCTCTCTGTCTTTTTCCATCTTGACCCTTTACTTTATTCCGATCTCTCTGTCTCTATATGTCTCCATTTGAGTTCCTCACACATCATTTTTCAGCTAAGATATTTCTCCTCTCTTCATTTCCTGCAGGCCCTTCAGGCGTTACAGAGGCAGCCAAATGCAGCCCAGTACTTCCAGCAGCTGATGTTGCAACAGCAGATCAGCAACGCCCAGCTGCAGAACCTGGCTGCTGTACAACAGGTAAAGGTGTGTCAATGATGATTTTTAGTATTTTTAAATTCTTTCAAGTCGGACTGTTGCTAGACTTTAAATTATTACACATTTTTACAAAGACGCCAAAAAAGAGAGTAGTAAAAATCAGCTCCCTAGACATCACCAGATGAAGCTGCTCAAAAGCATCCTATAACTTATTATTTCCTGTTGTGTTCTATCTGAGAAGGTTGTTAGATTGCAGTAGGCACCAATTTGCAAGTAAATGTCATCCTATAAATTCTGTTTTTATTGTATTTCAAGAAAAAATGCTTAAAATTATGATTGTTAATTTAGAACAAAAGCAAACAAAGAATGTTCCCCTACAAATTAAGGGGATGTGTGGCTTTGGCAATGAGGCTATGTAATAAATCAGCAATTAGCTTTATTGTGATATGTTGTATGCTCAAGGGATTTAATAATGCACCGCTCTATTTTTGGCCCAATTTGGGAAGAGCGGTCCTAAATTAATAAAACTAGCTGTACAAATAAATGTATGGCTGGCTTTATGAGAATTCCCAGCATGTGGGATTCGGTCACACCTGAGTGATTACTGTGAGTCGTCCTGTGTCTCTGAACACACTTTTGGGGAAGAACTCAACAATGCCTTTGTGCAACCAACCCCAAATGACTACTCCTCTGTTAAAAACATCAATCCTTATTTTTTTAAAAAAAAGGTGCCACAGCTTTGGAGAAAATAACATCATGCCACAACTGGGGCAACCTGACCGGAATTGTGCCATTGGAATGCTGGAGGCAGGGCGGCCCATCAGACAAGTTACCAGAGGAGTAAATGTCCACAACAGTGCACTTAAGTGAATAACAGCAGTCGACCTGGTCGACCATGTGTAAAAACCAGAAAGCAGGAGCCATATAGCCACCTCCTGCACTGCATTTTCAGGTTCCAACAGCAGAGACTTTTGATACACACAATAGAATGAGCACAATATATGGTGCTTATGTTTGTTTTGTAACCGATTTAAGTTACAGGGGTTTTCAACCGATTTTGATCCAGGGATCCCCATTCTGACTATGAAGCAGCCTGGGGATTACTGCTGTTCAGCTTGAGGCCAGGTGTTAAGATTAGGTTTTTCTTAATTAATGTGATTTCTGGGTGTGGTGAATTGCACAGTCTGTCTGTTCTTGGCAGTATAGTGGCAGATTGGGACAGGCTGTCATTCTCTGGCTCCAGCCTTGTCCTGCACATGAAAAATCAAGCCTTGCCCTGTATTTGGAAAATCCACTCTCACAGAGATATGTAGTTGGAAAACGTACAAAACAAGCTTTTGCTGTAAGCTCTGGAAATTGAACCCAATGTGTATATTGGGATGTTTAGTGATAATGGTTTATCATGATATAGGCTTTTCTGTTATCTTTTAGTTTTAATCTCTTTTTACATTTGTTATGTTTCCTAATATTGGGATTCCCAAAAACAATAAATATGAATCTGAAAGGGTCATTGTTTTATTGTTTACTTAATTCTACACATGTATACATACATGGAGTAAAATTAAATGATTGTGCTCTTGTATCCATTTTAATGTAATTCCATCTTGATATGAAAAAATATGAGACTAGAGATGTAACGTGAAAATTTCACATCACGATTATGACCAAAATGATGATGATTATCAATATTATCGTGGTATTGTTGAGATGTAAAATACTGCTTATACATATACTGAAATCATTTCACCGGGTTTTATTTTGAAACACTAACAGCTTGAAACGGGCTGAGGTGTAGATACATCTGTACATGGGAGATCACGTCACATACAACTTTACTGACTTTGTGGCTTATGTTGGAGTCGCAGACTTCTACTGGATTTCCCCATCATGTAGAGTGGTGATTTTCAGTGTTAATTGTGCTGCGCGGATGCAGAGGCAGCAGGAAAAGAGGTTTATATTTCAGATATACACAAGGGGCAACAACCGGGGCTGTTCGAGGCCAATGTGGAAGTATCTTTACATTGTAATCCCACTGCTTGGCTGCTGGGGAATCAATCATCCAACTCCGAGAAGCTTTTATCCCGTAGAGAAACATTGAACTTCTATCAGAAAATACTAAGCAAATAATTTTTTTTCATGGGTCATCATGGTCTCAAATGTTTTATTTGGACCCTCTAATAAGTAACGTGGTGATCCATCTTTAACTTTTTGCTCCGTTATTAAAATATTACAGCAAATAATCCAACAAGGCACTGCCATGCTGGGTTTTGATTGACATGTTGCTATAGCAACAGCTTGCTAGTGAATTTGGACCGATTCGGACCTTTGTATCCTCTGTTTATTCAATATGGGCATAGTTATACATGAGATACACTCGACTGCAGCTGTGGGTAAGTATTTACACTAATAACACTTTATTTGACACTGCGTGGTGAAGTTCTACTGCGTCAGTAAGCTAGCGGCTAATATTAGTTTGCCATGAGTCCCCCGGCACGAATGCTTCATAAGCCCCACTGCCGTTTGTCCAAATATGGTCACATACTGTTTTTGGCTCCAAGATACCGTCCAAGAAGTGACAACACAATTGGCCTCAAAACTGCCTTTTAGGAACTAATGGGTGACGTCACGGTCACTTTGTCCAGTTATATATACGGTCTATGGATATTCATCACATGTGGACCTGATGTATACCTTGAGGTTTTTTTTATGGTAATCAAACGCAGTTTTAATGACAATTAAATTTTGAAGTGGTAGTATTAACCGTTGCAAATATCACTATGGTTTCTCATTTACAATCATTTCATCCCTAGATGAAACAAGGTGCTGCTGCTGAATGGTTTAGATGCATAGTGTACAATTTGTGCTGTTATAGGTCTAGGTCAAAAAAGCGCAGTTGAAGATGATGTTGTGAAGGAGCAGTTAATGAAGTGTAATCATGGGGGTTCCTATTACATGGAATCAAATGACAGATTTCTCTAAATTGGAATGTTGTAAACATTTGATGCATTGTAAGGACATAAGTAATACACACCTCTAAGAAGAGGAGCTAAAATCTGTTTGGAAAAGTCATTTGTTGCTTGGTGCATATTTAGCCAAAAAAAAAAAAAAACGACATTTGTAGAGGTCTTTTTAAAGTCTCCAAATCCAGTAAAAGAAAAAAAAAATTAACATGACATTATTTCGCCCATCTTTCAAATTCCTCATGTTCAGAGACTTGCTCGCAGGGACAGCATATGCACTTCTCACTGTTTTGATCATATTTTGACTAGATGAACATGTCATTCCTTCTCTCCTTTTCCATGTCTCTTGCTCAGGCCACCCTGGCTGCCAGTCGTCAGTCAAGTCCTTCCAGCAGCAGCTCTTCTCAGACCACCAGCACCACAGCTGTATGTGCTCCTTTAACAGTGGTATTTTGTCTTCATTTCAAGGAACTGATCAAATAGTGCTTAATTTCTGCATATTTCAGCTACTTTGCCATTTTTTTATCTGTTAGGCCAGTGTCACATCTGCAGCAGGCTCCACAACCAGCAGCCGTCCAATTGGCGCTTCGGCAACGTCCACAATCAGCCAATCAGTGCTGTTGAGCGGAGCAGCAGGAGGGCAGGGACAAATGTACCTGAGGGTGAGTTTTAATCAGTGGCCTGCAGAGTAAACAGAAACACTACTCATGTATAAGTACTGTGACCTTAGAATTCTAGTGACTCAAGTGGAACTTCTCATAAACATAAGTACTTGAGTAAAAGTTAGAGTATGTCATAAAACACTATTCAAATAGTAAGTAACTTTGTAGTGTGACAGTTTCTACAGCCTCACATGTAATATTCAAACAGCTATTTTGGGTGTTATTTTTAACTTGCTTGATTTTTTTTTTTTTTTTTTTGCCATCATTGTTGCTTAATTTCTTCACTTTTACTCATGTTTTTACTTATTTTGTTTTGTCCAGTTTTAATTATTTTTGTTCATTTTTGTTTAATAACTGAGTTAAGCAATTTTTGCTTTTTTAAAAATTTGTTCAGTTTAATGGTTCTTGTTGTTTTTTAAATTAACTTAATTTTCTTCATTTTTGCCTCTTATTGCGTATTTTGTTCATTTTTGCATATGTTGATTTTATGATTTTTTTTTTTGATTTTCTTGACTGTTTTGCTCAGATAAATGATTTTGACTTTTTTGATTTTTTTTTATTTTTATTTTTTTTTAATTCAATTGATTTTCTTGTTTCTAGTTCAACCCATTTTACTCCTACTCACTGAACCATGGCCAAATATAGCAGTAAAAGTACATTTATTTCTCAGAAGTATATTTACTTGAAAAAAACTACTCATGCATATGCAAAGGAGTAAATGTACTTGAGTAGTACTTGCTGGCATTTATATGTTTCTTTCCTTTAATAAAGTTAATGTGTTGATAACCTGTTCATTCACTACCAGTTGAACATTTGGACAGACCTTCTCCTTCAGTGTAGTTCAGGTAGTGTAAATAACAGCAGTGTCGGTTCTTTGATGACTGTCTTTCTGCAGGTGAACCGCTCCCTCAGGGCCCCGATCTCCTCACAGCTCATCTTCATGCCTGGCAGCACAGCGACAGCTGCCATGGCAACAGTTACTCAGCAACCACAGACTCAGCAACAGCAACAACAACAACAGGAAGTGGCACAAGCTTCCTCTTCCAGCAGCCAATCAGACAACGATCAGGTTTGTGAAACTGAGATGTTGATGGTTTCCGCAAAGCACCAACTTTGACACTTTTTTTTATCACTGATGCTTAGTCAGGAGTTTGGTGTAAATTTCTTGTGTATTATTTTACTCTCATACTTTGTTCGGCCATTTGTACTTTTTTTTTGTAAAATAGTTTGCACTTTGATAAGTGCTAAAGAAATAGAACATACAACTATCATTTCTTATATTTACTTTTAGAATGTGTTTTGGTCTCACCTGCATGAGGAAAATCTGAACACTGATTAGACCGATTGTATGGAAGGTGCGGCTGGGTATTTTACAGCAGCGTTTCTTTGTAGTTGACTTGTGTCTGTTGAGGACCATACGCATGAAGAACAGACATATACAGGCTAGCGGAATACAAGGACACAAATGAACATGAGCACTGACAAAATAGGAACAGATATACAGAATATGTCATGCACACTCTTATTATATTAGGCATAGCAAATGTCAAAGACATCAAACTAAGGAACCAGCAAGCTTAAATCCACTTGCGTTTCTTATTCAATGCAGACACGCTCAAGTCCAGTCTGTGTGTCCACTCAAGAGCTATTATTGTCTCTGGGAGGGGTGCAGGCTTTTATATGCTGACATTACATGCTGATACAGCATGTAAACAAAACAAAGCAGCAGGTTTTTTTTTTTTTTTACCCCTCAGCTGACAGTCACCCCAGCAGTGTGTGGGCTGATGGTGTCAAAGGTTGTATTGTTAGTCAGTATTTCATGAATGGAGAGGCCTCGGTTCACAAAACCTACAGCCGGTGTATAGTAGGTCAAAACATTGGTCGAGTTTGAAAATGGGTGACTTTGGCCTTGAGGTAAAGGTCAAATTATCACATTCTGTTGTTTGCATGATTACTGGTACAATGGAGAAGTCTCCAAACTTCCACCAAGGTATAGAAGGTCAAGATGTCTGTTGAGTTTGAAAATGGGATGAGTGACCTTGGATTTGAGGTAAAGGTTATGATTGTCTGATTGTCTTTTCACCTTTATTACTCTTGAATGGTCAAGGCCTGTGGTCACTAAACTTACACTAAAGATATATGAGGACAGAACTGGCAAGGAGGCTGAGTGGTATGGCTGGCAGCTACTAGCATTTTTATTTTATTTGCACCTCAGGCAGTTTTTTTATGTATACTCCACATTAGTTTTGTGACTTCACTTTTCTGTAGGTTGATGGCTTTACAATGTGCATTCATTCTGTGCACAGAACAGTAAAGAGGGGTTTCTGCATCCTGAGGTTGTTAAGTTGGAACGCTAAAGAGACACTTATATTGTCAAAATGATGAATTGGCAGGAACTGAAGGAGTGGAATATGTAACTCAAATAACATTTTCTTTTTTTTTGCTGCCATGCAGGTGCAGAATCTAGCCATGCGAGGTGTGTCCACTCCTAAAGGTGTGGGGGTTAAGACAGAAGCCCCAGAGAGGACTGACTCAGGTGAGGGGGCTAATGAAAGCAGTCTGCAAACGAAACATCTTAAAACTAACGTGTCTTTTTGATCTTCACTTGATTTCTTTTCTGTTCTTCTCCAGCTGCGTACTCTCTGGTCCAGCCATCCCACCAGTCGACCACCCAGTCCCCTTCCAAGCCAAGCCAGCCTCAGACCCAACCGGCCCACATTAAAATCCCCACGTACCCTCAGCCCACCAACCTCAAAGCCCACCCTTCCCCCACCACCTCCTCCTCAAGTGCTTCTTCCTCATCTTCCTCTTCCACCTCTTCAATCCCTCTCTCTCAGCTGCTGCTTCACGGTCCCCGGGCCCTGACCACAGTCACCACAGCTCCCACAGCAGCACACATTCTAGTCCAGACGTCCAATGCAGCATCCCAGCCCCACGGATATCCAGTTGGCACAGCAACCATCAAACCAGCAGTGAACACTCAGACTCTGGTGGTGCAGCCTCTTCAGAAGACCTCGCTCAGCACAGAAAAGTCAGGCCACGGTAACGGACCTATCCCTATCCAGCCCAAAACTCTACAGGGGCTCCGTTTACCCCTCCAACTGCCCTCTAGGAACCCTCCTCCAATCCTGCCAGCTCCGCCTCCAGCCAGCAGCTCCGCCCCTCCTCACCAGCCACCGCACATCCCTGTCCAGATAGTCGGTGCGAGGCAAAACACTCTAGGAAGCACTCAGGCTCTAGCTCTGGCTCGAAGCAGCTGCAATCAGGATGGAGCCGCTGTCCTCAGCAGCTCATCCAGCCTTCTCACCATGGTGGCATCCATTGCCTCCAGAGAGGGTGGGGTCGTGGGTCGAGGGGTGGGGCTAAAGACACTTCAATCCCCCCAGGAAGCTCCCCCATTAGCACAGGTCTCTCAGGTGCACCCACAAGTGAATCAGAACTCTGGACAAAGTCAGAATGGACATCTGGCTTCAAGCCCCGCCTCTTCCCAGTCTCCTACTGTTTCGTCCTCTCCTCCTTCACTATCACGCTCCTCCCTCTCTCTCCCACTGGCAGCAGAGGAGCAGAGAGGAGTCACAACCAACGGAGATGCTGCAGGAAGTCAGATGCCACAGGTCAGCTGATGAAATTAGTCAAGATTTTATCGATTATACAGTAGTGTACAAAAGTATTAGACACCCTGAATTTGTTGTTTTAGCAGAGGTGACCATAAGCATGCATTTCTCAGTCACAATAGAAACAGAATACACACAAACCAATATTTTCTGCAGTTTCCCCACATTGAAGAGTCAGGATTGAGTGTTGTCTCCCTTTGCGTTTAATATGTTTGCAATATTTGGGACAGAAAATGTGAGATCTAGTGGTTTAATCCAGTTTTCATTCAGTACATTTCAATATTGTTCGCTCTACTTGTTGCCACAGGAATGGACATCACACTAAATATAGATTTTTGCCTGTTGAAGCCATATCGTTTTGATTTTTGTGTTTATACTGTGCACATATCTTGTGCATTTTTCTGTTTAATTGATCCTACAAATTGGATATTTTGCAAGTTTGACCCCATGCTGATTTTAGCTACTTTTTTCAATTTTGTACTAATAGTTATGGATTGGATTTATAGAGCACTTTTCTAGAAACCAAAAGTGCTTTACACTGAATCCATTATTCATTCACTCCACAGTCACACACTGGTGGTGTAGTGTAGGCTACATCTGCTGTGGGGCAGTTGGTGCAGATTGGCAGCCTCTCCCACCACCATGATTCATTAACATTGATACACCAGTGTCACAGTGTGTCTGTGAAGTGTCTTCCTTAACGGACAGAGTGAGGTTCAAACTGCCAAACATCTGGATGACCCACTCTACCTCCTGCTGCCCCACTTTTCTACATGTGAATGGTCGTTATAAACTTGACAACAAAACCAAGGTGCCTAAAACTGTTGCACATTTCTGTATATTTAAGACATCTACTGAAGTCTGCCTTTGCCTAACAATAGGCAGAGTAAAACATAACAGAGTTATGATATATTAACTAATTTTTCTAATTAATTAGGAACAGCATTTCTGTTTAGTATAGTTATCTGTTAAACTAAAATGCTGTGGGCCAGTCTCTCGGTCTCCCTCTCTTCTTTTGAACCTGACAGTTCCTGGTAATGCAGTACCGTATTTTCCGCACTATAAGGCGCACCGGATTATAAGGCGCAGTTGCGTTATGCTTCCACTAGATGGCGCTGCGCTAAAATGAATGTCAACAAAACAATCAGATAAGTCAGTCAAACTTT
>JAQQAE010012394.1:0-13187 GCA_029823295.1 Pseudamia nigra | reverse complement strand
TTGTGAAATTATTTATCTTGGTGTCAATTTTTTACATCACAAAAACCTGGCATTTGAACAGGGGTGTGCAGACTTTTAATATCCACTATACACTATATGCACTCAGCTTGAGATGGAACATTTTGTAACATTGATATCCACCAAATTAATGCCAGTGCATTAGTGTCTTTGAAAGCTTTCTGTATGTTTCTGTTGCACAGATCACCCAGGATGATATCAGAAAGACATATGGTGGTTCCTCAGGGAGCAGAGGCTACTATTCCGGTGCCTTTGCAAGGTTAGTTCTCTCTTCCATTTCTTTACTTCTGTATGTGTTGACATGCATCACATGCTTTCATTAGTTTCTGAAGAGAACAAATATGACCATTATTTACTTTGTTTCAGAAGAAAAAACAACAGGGTTCTTGTTTACACAAACCCATCACCATTTTCTTTTGGCATTATGTATTCCACATTTATTAATGAGACATCTTGTTCCTCTGCAGCTCGACAAATGCATATATGCTGATTTATAGGTTAAAAGACCCCTCAAGGAATGCAAGTAAGAAGTTTGTGATATTTAATTACATCCTCTTTGCCAAAGATATTGAAACAAGAGCATACACGATTGTTACTGGTGCTGATAAGATGTTTTTGAAAAATACCCGTGTTCTCTTTGTTCTTTTGTCAATTTTTTTAGGTTGCAATTTTAATATATCCTGTGTCTGTACTGATTACAGAGTATTTGGCAGTGGAAGATTTCCCAGAGCACATAAAAAGTTTAGTTCAAAAGGAGAAAGAGTCTGAAGAGCAGGAAAAGAGACAGAGGGAGATTGAACGCAACACTTGCAAGGTATGTTGTCATGTACCATTGTTCAAGACTCATCCGTACTTCAGATGATGCTTTTTCTACTTTTAAAAGAGCATGAAACTGTTCTCATTTTTGGTTTTTTTGCCATCAGATTAAGCTTTTCTGCATGCATCCAGTGAAGATGATGATGGAAAGCAAGTTGGAAGTGCACAAAGACAAAACTCTCAGAGAAGCTACAGAGATGGCCTATAAGGTTTGTTGTTTATCATCAGTTGCGTTCTGATTTTCCAACAGCAAAGCTTGTCCGAGTCTTACAGTTAATTTAATATAATAAAGTTGTTGCACTTCTACTCTTAGCCTCTAGTAAACTCAACAGCATTGTGACCTGGACATGCATATACTCCTTCTTAAGGTCTTACATTTAGCTTGTGACATTTAAAGTCCAAATATGTCCAGGAAACTGGAAGGGAACGTGTTGAAGTGGTTTTATTGTTTTATTTTTACTCTTTGCATTCTGTTGCTGTTAATATTTCCTTTGCCAGTGAACTGTGAATCCCCTGAATTCCACTTAGTAAATTTTTGCCACAATAATGGAATAATTGGTATTCCACCAAAAAAGACGGATGTTGGTTTCATGATCCTGTGTGCATCATTCATTTTTCGTTACCTGGCATGTTAATGCAATGGGTTGACATTCTCTAACCAAATTTACTTGAAACTTGCAATGGTTATTGATGACGTAAAGATCTCCATCTTGTCAACTTTTGAGATAGGTAGTACTTCTGCTTGTAACAAGACTGAAAAGTCACTCAAATCCAGCTATGTAGTGTCTGTCAGTTTCCGCAGATACCTTGTAATATTGGACAATTGAGCAACCTCTAGTTTGTATATTTTGAGGTATTAGAAGGATCTCTAACAGTACATCTACTACATTGTGCCCTGATACCTTGATATGTGTGTTGTGTACATCAGCTGATGGAGCTGGAGGGAATCGTCCCTCTGGACTGCTGTCGATTGGTGAAGTATGACGAGTTCCATGAGTATCTGGAGCGCTCCTACGAAGGCGAGGAGGACACACCGATGGGCCTGCTGCTAGGTGGAGTTAAGTCTTCATACATGTTCGACCTGCTGTTAGAGACTCGCAGGCCAGGCCAGGTGTTCCAGCCTTACAAACCCGGAGGTCAGTGGTCTGATGCTTTTCGGTCAATCTTTTTACTTTATTAGAGTTGTGTAAAAGACATAATTGTTATCTTGCTTTAATGACACAACCATTCAGTGATCAGTCTAATTTTGGATACTTAAATTATTTTACAGAGGTGATGGTAAAAGTTCATGTTGTGGATCTGAAGCGTGAGACAATTGCTTCTCCAATCAGTGTGCGGGCGTACCTGAACCAGACCATCACTGAATTTAAACAGCTCATTGCACAGGTTCTCTACTTTTCTCTTATTGTTGCTGTTTGTTCATGTCCTTTCTTATTTTTTTTTACAAGTACTAAGTTGCTAGTGGCCAATCATTAGAGCATAGTGTTCTATAGCATATGTTATTTCTCAGTAATGGCTGGCTGTAGTGCAAGCCATTCCCTTGTCTCCTGTCTTTTTGAGATGACACCAACTGAATTGCGGGATTTTTTAGATTGTTTTCTCACTCTTTCATCAATACTTGAAAAGTGAATGTTAATAACACCCAATTCTCATTCATACGTAGAATTGTACGTATAGATAAATTATATCTGTCAAGTACCTAAACATCTTAGGTAGACAAATGACACCAGCAGGCCACCCATGGGAAATAGATGCAAGTTTCATCTATATAAAGCTCTACAAAGGTCTTTTCTGGAGGTCTTTTTTTCTGTTTTGCCAAGACTTATGCCTAGCAGCAGCATACATGCTAAGTCTTAGCATATATGTTTCCTCAAAGTAAAATGTATTTTAGACTTCAGCTGATATAGGTGTTTCTTTTCAGGCTACAGGACTTTCAGCAGAAACCATGCGTGTGGTCCTGGAGCGCTGCTATAATGACCTCCGGCTCCTCTATGTCCCAAACAAAACACTGAAAGCTGAGGGGTTCTTCAGGAGTAACAAGGTCCCTATATTTTCTTTGCATTACTTCTGATGCTGTCACTCATTCTCTGTGGTCATTAAGCAATGCCAGTTTTCAGTGTATGTTTTGCAGGGAGAAGCCTTGTCTTTACACCGCTTAGTAAGATTTTCTTTATTGTGTCTTATTAGGTTTTTGTCGAGAGCTCAGAGTCGACAGATCATCAGGTTGCATTCACTGACTCTCTCCTGTGGAAACTGTTGGATCGCCACGGGAATACGATCCGGCTTGTGGTCTTGCTGCCTGAGCAGTCCCCTGGTACTTTGGCTAATAGAACTCTTTGCCAGAAAGCGGGAGGTGATGCTGATGTGGCCTTTGAGGGGTCAAAGGGTAACAGAAAGTCTGTAGAGGCGATCCTTGAGGAGAGCACAGAAAAATTAAAGAACCTGTCACTGCAGCAACAGCAGGGATCCAGCACCAGTGACAGCCAGAAAAGCTCTGACACCAGTGACTTTGAACATATCGAATCTCCAACCCAAGAAGTCGACTCGAACTCTTCTCTGTGCATTGCTGCAGACAACAGAGCGCTTGAGAACCGGATCAGGGCAACTCCCGGGGGCAGCGGAGGTGCCTCTGACCCGGAAAACCACTTTGCCTGTGAGGAGCGCTCGGACTCTGAGGTCAATAATGACCGCAGCACCAGCTCAGTGGACAGTGACATCCTGAGCTCCAGTCACAGTAGTGACACATTATGTAATGCAGACAGCGGGCCCATTCAGCTCGCTAATGGCCTGGACTCGCATAGCATCACCAGTAGCCGTCGCTCCAAAGCCCACGAGGGCAAAAAAGAGACTTGGGACACAGCTGAAGAAGACTCTGGAACAGACAGCGAGTATGACGACAACGGGAAGAGCAAAGCCGAGGCTCAGTACCTGTACTTCAGAGCGGAACCCTGCTCTCAGGATGATTCAACGTGGGACTCACAAAAATGTAGGTTTAAAGGGTTATTCATTAGTATTGTACATTACAGCTCACTATTACATGCAGTAATAAAGTAGTAATAGTTACATAATAATGTTGTAATTGTAATATCCAGGCGGAACCAGCTACAGTTTGGTATTAACAGCAGGCCAATATGTCACATTTAATATAACGGCAAGACAAAACGGGTCCGGTACAGTAATATTTTAGTAATAGTATGGTAACACTGTGGTAGGTTGTGTAAATCAAGTAACAAAAAGGCATCTGTGCATTTACTATAAACCAGGGGTGGTCACACTTTTTCATCATGTGAGCTACTTATAAAATGACCAAGTCAAAATGATTTACCGACTCGAAATTTGGTTTGACCCCCCCCCCCCGGCTGCGGAACGACCAGCTCTATTGCTTTTGTCTCCCCAAGTTCAGAAGCCGCGTTCCAGGACACCCGGCACGGGGGTCGTCTGTTCCCCATTGGCACTAATGTTCCCCAGGCCTCTCTGCCTTTCCCACCTGCCGCAGCACGGGGGGAGGGAGGGCACCCTTCCGGCGCAGCTGCTGGTGTTCAAACCAAATTTCTAGTCCAGTCGACAGAAGGAAAACCACACGCCTTGAATACCATGACCTGGACAACTGAAAATCTTCAGACATGAGCCAATATTGCACAACAGAATTATCTATGCACATTTTTGTCATTACCTGAGTTTACGCTGATGATTCAACTCACCTGGAACAATGCTTCGGTGGCGGCTTTCACTTTTGAAGTGCGTTATGAACAATGACTGCTGACAATCGTGAAAAAAAAGTCCTCCCATTCCATATGAAAGTGATAAGTTTTTCTCCTCTTACTTGGTCCAGCTCCCCCACTCATTTTTATACCCTTTCTTAAGGTTAAGAGAAAAAAACGTTTTGCTGCACATGGGTTGTTTGTGTATGCGCAGTGACCTAAGTGTCAGAAAAAGTCAGATGTCATTTGACTGGCTGCCCTGGAAATCAATCAAGTGACGGGATAGATGATAGGCTGACGTCTATTTTTTTTAATGTCACGCGATCTACCAACACTACCGTTGCGGGCTACCAGTCGATCGCAGTTGACGTAATGAGCACCCCTGCTATAAACTATAAATGTTTAATGACAATATTTGTATTAGGGCTACTGGTTAATTTTATTGTGTATTAACCTGAGTATTATTTTCCAGATTAATTGATGAATTTAGCCTGTTTCGGATGCATTTCAACAGTTTATTTATTGCTAAATTCTGACTTAAAAGTGTCTCCTGTTAATTTTTAAATACATTATACTGATAAATGGCCATAATATTGAAAATTCATTAACCTAAGTTATCTTCTTTGCTCTGGCACTATGGTAATGGCAGTGGCATTACTGAACTATGACTTTATTCTAAAACTATTACCCCAGTTTTGACTTCTTCCCACAATACAATATAAAATTCTACCTGGTTTTGTTTTAAAATAGGAATACATATTCATATTGCTATTTCAAATCAGTCAGAAGGTATATTTTGCCCTTTTTGTAGAACCCTGTGACATTTTGATCTGCAACAGACAATGCCATAATGTTATTATAAAGTGCGAAAAAGTACTTGTTAAATTATTGTTTAAGTATTGTTTGGTGTACTTAATTTCAGGTTTAGTGGTTCATGTGGACAAGAGGATAACCTTAGCGGCTTTCAAACAGAACCTTGAGCCCTATGTGGGAGTTCCATCAACACAGTTTAAGGTGTTTCGAGTTTACGCCAACAACCAGGAGTTTGAGAGTGTACGGCTTAATGAGACACTCTCCTCATTCTCTGATGACAACAAGGTCAGAGGATATTTAAACATTGACTGATTTAAGAGGTTTTTGTTCAGGGTATGAATGCTAATTTTTCCTTACTTTCCCAGATAACTATTCGACTAGGAAGAGCACTTAAAAAGGGCGAATACAGAGTGAAAGTGTATCAGCTACTCGTGAATGAACCAGAGGTAAGAACCCAGCTATTTGTCATGTTGTGTTATTTTTATATTACCATTTTACTTTTTTTCTGCAATAGCTAATAGTCTTGTGTTTGTTGCTTTTATCCAGCCCTGCAAGTTCCTCGTGGACACGGTGTTTGCCAAGGGCATGACTGTCAGACAGTCGAAAGAGGAGCTGCTCCCTCAGCTCAAAGAGCAGTGCAAGCTTGACCTCAGTATTGACAGGTAGGATACACTTGTCTAATTTCACTTGAGGCAACAAAATAAGAAAGATCTAGAAAGCATTTTGTTTACTTGTTTTCATGTTCAGGGTTCGTCTCAGGAAAAAAACATGGAAGAACCCAGGCACAGTGTTTCTTGATTATCATGTCTATGAAGAAGACATCAGCATCTCCTCCAACTGGGAAGTTTTCCTGGAAGTCCTCCACGGTAATACTTAAACACATTCTTGCTTGCTGTTATTTATCTGACGCTTGAGGATTATAGAGTACCCATCAAGCTTCATTTGTAAAACTTTCTTTGAAACTATGTTTTGGTCAGCTATTTAGTCTATCCTTTTTTAAAACTCTTAATATTGCATGTTGCATATACAAGTGTGTTGGCCTTTTTGGTGGTTTTGGGTCATTCAGAAGGGTGTATAAAATTAATGAAATACTTGTAAATCAATGTATGTTTCCATAATATGGCAAGTGAAAAGAGGACAATGCAAATGTGTGTTTCCCTTGCAGGTTTGGAGCAAATTAAGTAGGGCTGCATGGTATCGTCAGAAGCTAGTGATTTGTAATCACATAATATGATAATGTTGCACGTGACTCTAATTTGTCAAATAAAATTGGCTTTTCTGTTTTTTTTTTTTGCCTTCAGACTGTAGAAACTAAACTTATACTTATTTGCAAAAGAATGTTTTTTTTTTTCAGACTTCTCCCCTTTTTTTTTTTTTTTACTATATTTAAAGAAATCTACTGACACAAAATCAAAATTACAATATATGAGTGATTCAATAAGTGAAGATAAAAGTAAATAAATCTACTACTCTTCCTGCTACAGGCTCAGATGAAGAGTGTCATGTATTTCAATCAGTTGTGTTGGGGAACTTTCTTATCAGATGCACTTCTGTGTCTCAGAACCAGAGAAGATGAAGTCCATGTCTCAGCTGGCTGTTCTGACCCGGAGATGGAGTCCTGCTACAATGAAGCTCGGACCTTTCCAGGAAGTGATTCTGGAAAGTAGCATTGTAGAGGAACTCAAGGAAAAGGTATGTCTTTGTTCTCCTGGATGGATTTAAAGAATTTAAAATGTGCACGCATAATTTATAATACAGTGGTACCTCAGACAACGAGTTTGATCCGTTCCAGCGTCGCGCTCGGTATCCGAATTTCTCGTTATCCGAAGAGACCTTTTCCATAGGAATACATGTAAAACCAATTAATCTGTTCTGGACCCACAACAAATTCCCATATAAAGTATGTATTACACACCCATACCTGCACATGTATTCATTATTGTTATTTGAAAAAGAAGTTATGTTAATTATCTGAAACGTAATGCATGAAATTAGTTCTAAAAATGATTTAGAATGTATTCTTACCTTGGCTTATGACTTGGTAGAGTGTCCGTGGACACTGCACACGTCCATAACTGTCTACAACTCCACCACGCTGCTGCCGGCGAGCCGACATGCCGCGGCCCGATGGCTTCAATGATGGTACTGTATCACCAGCGATTTCCTTCTCTTTGATCCAAAGCAGCAGTAGCCTCTCCATAACACAAGCTAACGGCTGTTAACCGATAACCTGTGTTAGCTTGGCTAACAGCAGTTAGCTTCGCCGAGACCCAGAAGTGACTACTTGTTATCCGTTTAAAACCTCGTTGTCAGAGTCAAATTTTTTTGCAGTTTTTTTCCTCGGTATCCGAATTTCTCGTTGTCAGAAGAGCTCTTTGTCCGAGGTACCACCGTAATGAAGAAACACTTTTTTTTTTTTCTTAGTTACATTTTCAGAAAAACTGGTTTAGCATGCAGATAACTTTGAAGAAACCATAAAAACTGACTAAATGATGTGCACTTGCTTTTGTTCAGGGGTGGGCAAGTGATTTTTGAGGTTGACTAATCAGGCTATTTAAAATTGATTAGTTGTGATGTTGTCATGACGTCATTAATGCGCTCCACCCAAACCAAAAATAATAAATAAAAATCTGACCAACAAGGAGTAGTTGGACCACAAATGACATTCTATTTGAACATGTCAGACTTGACATACGGTAGTCTACTTTAAATAACTTTTAAAATGAAGTGCTAAACTCATATGAGTTATATTTTACTGCACTTTGAAACAAAGGTTTGGAAAATACAGTGGTACCCCGTCATGCGAGTTTAATCTGTTCCGGCGTCATGCTTGTGACATGAAAAACTCGTGAGACGGGACCGGTTTTACCATAGGAATACATGTTAAACCAACTGATCTGTTACAAGGCAAGTGCCTGTCGCTTTAAGTGGGAGTGACAATGCAAATTAAGTAATGTGCGTGGAGATGATGCAACACAGCCTGCTACTTTTATTAGCCACTTAGCCACAGCCGGGACAGGCAATGAAGACAAGAGCACAAGTTTCTGTTACGGGAAGAGATGTTTGGGACAGAGATGCTGTACAAGTAGCAGTTAACAGAGTTTATTGAGGCACGAGCAGAAATGAGATGGCAGAATGCAGAAGCCATATGGAGCTATGGAACAGAACAGACAGCGAAGGAGGTTGATCGGAACAGCCACAGGGAGCAGACAAACTGGAGGAAATGCGGATCAAGACCACAGGCTGAAGCCAGGATCCAGGGAGCTATGGAAGACTGCGACAAAAGGTAAGGAAAAACTCTACTAAACGCTCAAGTAATGTAAAACGTTGGAACAAACAGTTTCACGTCTATGTTTCCATGCGGTGGGTGGGTAGCGAACGCTCCTTTCGGGACCTATTTTACTTGTAACTTGAGCATTTGCTTGCGAGGCGGGACAAAATTTTGCCCGAAGTCTTACTTGTATCACGAAAAAGTCATATGTTGATGTGCTCGTATGACGGGGGTACCACTGTATGTACATTTTTTAAAGTGCAAAAAAGCAATATTTAGTATTTAAGTGTTTACAGGTTGCCTAGGTCAGCTGATGGTATAACTTATTTTGTGACGAGCAAATGACCTATTTTTGCTGCTCACCAAAGTTGGACAATAGAATAGGATATTGCATGGTCTGATAAGTCTGGATTTCTGCTTTGACAGTCAGGTGGTAGGCTCAGAATTTGGCGTAAACAACATGAAATTGAGGATCCATCCTGCCTTGTATCAACAGTTTAGGCTGTTGGTGATGTAATGGAATGGAGGGTATTTCCTTGGCATACTTTAGAACCCTTAGTACCAATTGTTCAAGCATTGTTCAATTATCACAGCCTACCTGAGTATTGTTGTTGACTGTGTCCATCCCATTATGACCACAGCGTGCCCATCTTCTGATGGCTACTTCCAGCAGGTCAGTGCCCAAGGTCACAAAGCTAAAATCACAAAATGGTTTCTTAAGGTGTATTCACACCTGCATTGTTTGGAGCAGGTGTTCCGAAACACAGAGCGTTTAACCCCTTAAAACCGGATTGTTTGTGCATGTGTGAACACAGTAATCACTCCCGGATTCGGAACAAAACAAGTGTTCCGAACAAAACAAAACAAGTGAGCCGAGATTACCTAGAAGGGGTGGTCTCAGCTCGTTTCCATTCGATCCCTGCAGCCGTTCTTTTGTGGTGAGAACACAATTGACTCAGAAACCGACACAACTGACTTAAAACTGTGGTTGACAATGGAATAGTGGAGACGGTAACGGTCATTCAAAACAACAGAAGTAGAAGAAGAAACAGCAGAAGAAGAAGAGGAGGAGGAAAAGGAGGAGGAGTTGGCGAGATAAGCATAATCTAATAAAGTTTACCTGATACGTTGTGTGTATGTGGCGATGTGCACCTTTCAGAGCCCCCTGGTTCCGTGCAGTGGCATGTATTCATCTCATCAGATCATAGACTGTATATTATTGGTCAAAGTGACTGTGACATCACCCATTAGTTTCTGAAGTGCTGTTTTGAGGCTAATTGGATTGTCACTTCCTGGATGGCATATTGGAGCCAAAAACAGGATGTAGCCATATTTGGACGAACAGCAGCGGGGCTTATGAAGTGTTCATGCCAGGGAATTCATGGAAAGCTAATATTAGCCACTAGCTTACTGTCGCGGTCATACTTCACCGCACAGTGTCAAACAGTCATATTACATTGTTGTTGATGTAAAAACTTACCCACACCTGCAGTCGAGCGTATCTCGTGTATAATTATGCCCATATTGACTAGACTATACGAAGGTCTGAAACGGTCCTACTTCACTAGCGAGCTGTTGCTATAGCGACATGTCAATCAAACCCCAGCACGGCAGTGATTTGTTTGATTATTTGCTGTAATATTTTCATAACGGAGCAAAAAGTTAAAGATGAACCACCAGTTTACTTATTAGAGGGTCCAAATAAAACATTTGAGACCATGATGACCCATGAAAAAAAAATGTATTCGCTTAGTATTTTCAGATAGATGTCTAATGTATCGCTATGGGGAAAAAAGCTTCTTGGAGCTGGACTGTCGGTTCCCCACCAGCCAAGTGGTGGTATTGCAACTTAAAGTTACTTCTCTATTTGCCTCACTGAACAGCCCCATTATTGCCCCTTGCATCAAATATATCTGATGCAGCAGAGAACCACACAAAAAAGTAACCACACTGGAGGCTGATGATGCATGGTTATTGTTTTTCCTGCAGGGCAAGAATATAGAGTAAACTCTTCCTCCTTCCTGAGACGATTTCTGACCAATGAGAGAAGAGTTTGCTCACACATGGCATTTGTTTAGAAGTTTGTACCGACACAGACACCTTGTGATACCCTGTGAGCATAAACAACCCAAAGGACAATTGCAACAAATGTATCATTTTAGCCCCTGAATCGGAACAAAGCAAACAAGCCAGGAATGTGAATATAACATTGCAATGAGTGTTCACTGTCCTCCAGTGGCCTCCACATTCACCAGATCGCAATCCAATAAGCATCTTTTGGATGAGGTGGAACAGAAGATTTGCATCATGGATGTGCAACTGACAAATTTGCAGTAATGCTGTCATGTCAGTGTAGACCGTAATCTGAGTAATGATTACAGTGCCCTGTTGAATCTATGGCATGAAGTATTAACGCAATTTTTAAGGCAACAGGGGATCTAACCCAATACTAGTAAGGTGTACCTAATGCCCCTTTTCCACTAGTACCTACTCTGCTCGACTCAGCTCACTTTGTGTTTCCATTTGGTCATGGTACCTGGTACCAGGTACTTTTTTAGTATCTGCTCGGCCGGGGCTCCAAGCGAGCTGAGTTGAGTAGAGAATGTGACGTACACATACTGCAGGCCACTGATTGGCTAGGGAGTGGCGTCACTGGATGCATCTCGAGAGAGACTCCAACACAACAAGGAACCACGCCATTTTTAAAAAGCTAGCAAGAGCCATCGTACATTTGTATCATCGCTACTTGTATTAATCAACAATGGCAACGAGTAAATCCACACCTTGTCCAACGAGGTACAGACATTTCTGTGCCTCGTGGCTGAGATAGAATTCAGAGGGAGTTGGATGGAGTTGCAAGAAATGATTGGAAGTGGTTCAATCTAATGGAAACTGACTGAGAACCTGATAGAGGATGGTAAGTGTTTTTACGCTAAAGCATCTTTAACGTTACTTATCCTGACAGTGGTAAAGTCACCATGAACAAACTGTGATATTTTGAAAGTGACCCCATTGTCCTGTGTTTGCAGACAATGTGCCACCCACGTAGTTAGCCACCAATGCTAACGGTGTTAGCATTGGTGGCTAACTAAGGCTCATTGGTAGCTAACTAAGAAGTCTCATTGAAAGTAACAGAAATCATTTGATTGCAGTGATTGCCTCAAAAGCTTGTGCAACAGAATATTAAATTAATGGTACCATCATTTTTGTCAAGTCCCATTTCGTGAGTTTGTTTTTTAAAATAATTCTGCAATATCTGATTTTCATTGGTTAATTTTCATAAAATTTTTATTTATTATTACTTTTGTCAGATTCAAGTTATTTTTGTGACCATTGTGGGTTTTTCTGTCATTTACAGAGGGGTACCAACAATTTTATCCACATCTGTATCTGCAAAATGTACAAACCTTTATTATCACAATGGATACAAGTGATGCATGACAGCATCTCTCTGTCCTCTGCATCCTGCGCTGTTGCAGATTCATCACATGAAGTCTCATATGTCTCTCCATGAGATTCACACAGATTATGCGTGTCAACATCAGATTTCACCTGCTGGATGTCAGTCATTCATTTTAGAAGACAACGACCCCTTCCCTTCAGCCTGCCTGTCTTCACCTCCTCTCGTCTTCGGCTTCATACCACCGTATGACTTCACAAAGTCTTTTCCTCTGTTTTTCTTCTCTGGCTTTTTTCTTGTAACTTTTGTTTAATTAAAAGCCACATACAGAGCAGCAAGTACATCATCGCCTTGATGTCCTCCATTGTTATGTTGTGCTTGTGTTGCGCACAAATGCTGACAGGAGAATTCCAGGACACTACTCTGCGTATGACTCCCCCTACATGGGGTAGTACTCACTTGCAATGGAAAATGAACTCAACAGAGCCGAGTCGAGTAGAACCGAGCAGAGCCGAGCAGGTACTTGTGGAAAAGGGACACAAGTGGCCAGTGAATGTATAACACCATAGTGAAAACATGTCCCGCAGAATCACTCTTTTTTGGAGTCCTTCAGATTTTCAGTTCTGTGTGGGAAAGACATGTAAAACACCTTTCTGAGGTGGTAAAAGCAGAACAAAAATGCTTTCATTATCCCTCATATGATTCTGGATATGTAGACTAATTGCTGCACTCTGAGTTTTCAGACTCATTTAGAACATGGTGTTAACTCAGAACAGGGGTAAAGTTACACCTTCATATATTCTGACCATGAGAAATATCTTTTCTTTGCAGCTCACTGAAACAAGTGAAATTCCTATCGAACACTTGGACTTTGCAAAGGTGAGTTTGTCACATTACATGTCGCACATCAGATGGTTTTCTTTGTTGTACTGCTTTAGTGAGGTTGTTTGCATATACGTTGCAGGGTAGAGGGACGTTTCCTTGTGATATCTCTGTGTTGGAGATCCACCAGGATTTGGACTGGAACCCTAAGGTGCCAACTCTGAATGTGTGGCCTCTGTACATCTGTGATGATGGAGCTGTGGTTTTCTACAGGTAAAAACAGAGGCTGTTATAGATCCAGGCTGATATTTGACTATTCTTGGACTGTGCCATGAAAAGGGCGGGT
>JAQQAE010012393.1:0-13190 GCA_029823295.1 Pseudamia nigra | reverse complement strand
TTGTTATCCGAGGCACCACTGTATTATAAATTAAACATTTATTCAAGGCTTTCCACAACAACAAAAAGTCGTACTAAAGCATTTTGACAGACTTTTTGAGCGCCGTGTACCACATACTGACTTTGAACTGATTTTACCGTAAGCACAAACCAGAAAAAATCCATATATAAGGCGCACTGGATTATAAGGGGCACCTTCGATTTTTGAGAAAATTAAAGGATTTTACGTTCGCCTTGTAGTCCGCAAAATACGGTACACAAGTCCAAATAAACTGGACTTGTGTTGTCCAAAGTAATGTACAACACTGCCATGATGCTGTATTTGTTGTCGTTTCTTACTGTACATGCATCACTTCCACTTTGTTCCCGGGCACCGATTGGCAGAGCACCTGTACTGTGTGACCAATCAGTGCGCTTGCAGTGCAGCGATGAGAGGCGCCGATTCAACATGTTGCATCAGTGGAAACGAGAGGGCAGCGGCACGACCGTCACGTCCTCCAATTCACAAAAACAAAACACCACAACTGAGTGGTTTCTGACCGGAAAAACCTGCCCGACTACGACTGATGGGCGATCATCATGCTGGTGTATTTACATCTTTAAAGGTGCAGTCTACAATGTTGGAAATCTAGCTAGTAGCCAAACATTTGTAGCAGTCTACGGTAAATGATTAGACAGGTGACCTGCCAGTCAAAATGGCTTACAACCTGATAAGTGCACAAGCTCACGCACTCATTCGTGGAGATGAAAATAGTCGTAGTGGTAGCAACTTGGGAGCTAGCAACAATAGCTTATCTAACCATAGGACGACCAAGGAGAGACAGCCTGCATTTCATTCCTCTAACATCTGGTACAGGTAAGAAAAGAACAGACCGTGTTGACTGGCAGGTCGCCTGTTTAATCATTTATATCGGTCCGCCACAAACAACTGACTGCTAGCTAGTGTCCCACCATCATAGACTGCACCTTTAAGTTTGCCTCCAAATGATGAGGGGCAACAATAGACATCAACAAAACAACAAAGCGAGTAAAAATGAGCATCAAATAAATCAACAAAAATTGAACAAAATATGTAACAAAATGAACAAGAAGTTAAAAAAAGGCTAACAAAATAAACAACAAAGTGAGTAAAAAGTAAATTAACAAAAATAAATAGTAGCATAATAAGCAAAGCAACAAAATTAGCAACCAATTTTGCACTAAGCAAATTTCGAGCATATTCTATAGTTTTTTCGACCATTTGACACTCACCAGTCAGTACGTATTGTCTTTCTCCCAATATAGATGCACAGGAGTGTAATCAATTTTTTTGTTGGAATCATGTCGCCTCCACTACGATAGGTGGCGATATGCACTCTTTCAGCTGGTTAGCATCGAGCCATTTCCGGGTGACAGATCACAGATCACAATAATAGTTAACAGTGAACTCACAAGTTAAGCACCCAGTGGCCAAATCAGCGTATGCTGGTGGAGTATAGCAACACCGCCACCGCTGCTCTGTTTAACTTTTTACACACTGTTCGACCTGCGGGTCAGGATTCGGCGCAGAGCTCTGGAGCATGTGCAGAACATGTCGTCCCGTTGCAGGCAGACTGGTTTGTATACATGCAGGAGTAGCTCGACTTTCAATCGATCTATCTGGGTGTGTTAGTCTGACTTTTAAATTTTCAATTTCAGCTGAGCTAACATGTTTACATGTACTCTTAAGTTCTTTTAATGCATACTTTGTATTGTTGTTACCTGTCAGACATAACCATTCAAAGTGCAATATATTAGGTTGTGTTTACTATATAATTACTCACTATTTGAGTTGGGGGGGTTTGTCAAAAAATGCAAAAACATGAAAACTGAACAAATTGATCAACAAAACGAAAATAGTGGCCTAAAATATTCCAGAAATTAAGCAAAAACGCAACACTATCTCCCGCAAAATAACTAAATTCACTTTTTCCAACACATCAGATGAGTGTAATGTAAAAGGAACAAAAATGAGGTGCAGTTGTATCTTTAAATCATACTGTAATGTGGACTTAAGATCTGACGTCTGTGTCAAACAAAACTTTTAATGGACTTTTAAGGCCTTAATTTGTGTGTTGTACACATACACTATACATTTTATTGTACAAGTACTCTGTCAAAGATGGATGAAAGTAATGTTGCGTGTAGTAAACGAGCCTACACATGGTTTTTTTGGTAATGTGAGCATGACTCACAGGATGAGCCATGGCCTTTAGGGAATCTCCATTCAGAATCTGTGCGTGGGATATCGACGTGAAAAAAACAGACACACCGCATGTCCTTTAATACACCCTGCACACATCCCTAATGTTCGTGTTGTGATGCTATTTATGAGCCTTGTCGTGACGGTGACATACACCCTTACATACTAATGTAAGCGCAGTGGGAAGCGGAGGACGCCGGTGAATTACACTCCTGACATTTCAGCAGGAAATTCCTTCAGTGCGAACACACGGGTGGACTATGTGGGTGTGAACACGCGTGCTCCTGCCGTCTTTTCACGAACGCCCTGCGCTTCAAACACCTCAGAACACTGAGTACAGGTGGAAAATGTGACAAACTATCAGCTGCTGCGCAAGCAGAGCATTTGATTTTCCAGCGTTAACTGTTTCATGCATGAATTATTAAAAAGCTGGGGTTTTGACATCTTCAGCCTTGTGGTGCTTCCAAACAATCTTTAAAATAATGTCACCTATTTTGAGCAGGGTAGTGGTGGAAATTGGTTAAATTACGTAGTGTACATAAGGGGTTGTCAGTTTGGTGAAATACAATCATAATTATGCGTTAGTTACCATTTGATAATGTATAAAAGCAAAATTATGAATCAGCCAGCAGCACACAATTTGTACAGTATTTTTTGTATTATAGTCGTATGTACAAGGGCAAATAACTATACACTTTTTATGTGAATAACTCTATAACTGTACTGTCCTACAAAGGCAAAGTGCTGTGACTAAGCAAACGGTACAATTGAAAGTTTTGTTTTTTTGTTTATTTTGTTCACTTTTAAAGCATTTTCTCGACTGTATTTTCTTCTTCTTCTTGCATATCATTTGGATCGTTTACCTGATTATTTTGTTAATTTTTCTTCCGTTTTGTTCCCGTCTTCACAACTGTTTGTTGTGTTCATCTTTTTTGGTTTATATTTGTTTGTCGGGATTTCATTTGGTTCATTATTGATTTCTATGTTCATTTTGATTGTTAATTTGTCCATTTTTCTTCTGACTTTGTTTACTTTTTCTCACTATGTTGTAACTTTTGCCTCCTTTCTCCTTTGTCCTGATTATTTTATTCATTTTAAGTCAAAAATCACTTTGCTTTTCTTTTTGCCTTAATTTTGTAGATACTACACATTTAATGTTCCCTCACTATCAGTTTGCCGTTGTAGCACAGTGTAGTGGACACAATGCATGAAAGGATTAACGTGAAAAACCCTCCACAAGTGCTTACCAAGCAGCTGATGGTCCAAATTTTGAATAAGGGTTCTAATGTGTAATGTGTAATTTGCTCCATGTTAAAGGTTTGTTGCTGTTCATTATCATTTGCATCACATGCACAAACACTGCAAAAAAAAGGAGGGATGTCTGAAGTGCTAGTGTCGGCGAGACTAATATGGCATTCCACCAAAAACAATCTAACATTCTGCAGAAATTAGCACAGATCTAATTTAGGCAACATACAGTGGCATGCAAAAGTTTGGGCCCCACTGGTGTCCAAAAGGCATAAAATTTACCAAAAAAAAAACACTCTTTTGCAATATTTTAAGCAAAATGAGTGCATTATTTTTGTTTTCTAAAACTTTGGAGTGGAGGTCAAGATAAAGGCTGGAGAACAAGAAAAATATCAGAGAGAACAGCTCAGAAAAGCACGTCAGAACCCACGTTTCACTGCAAAAGTCCCCCAGAAAGATTTTGCAGACTATGGAGTTGTACTGTTTAAATGTTCAGCGACACCTGCACCAATATGGGCATCAGAAGAAACCCCTCCTGTGTCCTCACCGCAGAATTCAGGATCTGAATTCTGAATAATACACTGATATTGCTTAAAATATTGCAAAAGTGTTTCATGTTTAACTATGCCTTTTGGAGATCACTTCATCTTCCACTTCCTTAACTATTCACTTTGACCAGGGATGTCCAAACTTTTGCATGCCACTGTAATAACACAAGTCCTCTGATCTATATCACCATTTGTTTCATTTTCAAGACGAACCATGAGAGCATTTCCAGTGTGACACAGACAGACATGTGACAGTCATCAAGAATTGAGTTTCACATGCAACCTTTTGTTTTACTTTCTCCTTGTTTAACGTTGGGGATAACAGGGTCCGGTGAGGATCAGCTTTAGGTATGAAGGCACTTTTTCTAGGCTAAAACACTGCAATTTTATAAATCTGGTTTAAAGGAAAGTCTAAGTTTGTGAACTGAGTGCTCACACTATACAGTCTGATCATCAGGCGCAGTGTCGATCCTTGTGTACCGTACAGGCTCTTGAAAACTGTAACTAAGAGTCAGTTATAAAATCTGTGGCAGGGCTGTATTAACAAGTGGATGCAAGTTGCTGTTAAAACTCAAAGAAGTGGTGTGAGCAGAGAGTTATTTACTCTTGTTAATTTAAAAGCATTTGCGTTTTCGGCTCAGTGTCGCATTGCGGTTGTCGTTTCCGACGTTTCCCTCTCTGTACAGGCGCTGTGGCAATAAAAGTTCTGACACTGAGGAACCAGCTCATAGCTCTGCTTCAACTGTGCAAGAGCCTTGTATCAGCAGACCAAACTTTCAATCATCCAACTGACCACTCAATCGTATAGGATCAGATAATTGTCCACCCCCTCCCCCCACCAGTACACAGCATGGCAAACGCACCAAACAAAGCTGAAATACAAGCCAATCTAAAGTGAGTTATATGGCCCAAAATTGTCCAGAGATGGGCTTAGAATTGCACAATGTATGCACGACTAGGGGGAAAAGGGTGCAAGTTGAAAAAAGGCACAAAAACATAAAGCATGAAACACAAAATTCCTCGGTCTACTGTATGGCAGTCACCACATTCCCCTGCCACCTCCCTCTAACAGTTTGTTGCTTCTTAACGTCACTACAGGACGGCATTACCTAGAGGTCAGTTAACGCTCAAACAAAACCTTAGGTCATAACACAGTGACCGAACACCCCATGGGGCATTTAGGAGACGAGAACAGGCTCTAATAACATTAATTGTCAAAACTGAGTTGATTCATTAGACCCTTTGCCTTCTTTTGATATTTCAGGCCTTGATGTTACTTTTCACTGCCGCTTCTACAAAGAGGTGAGACGATGAATCACAAAAGCAGTGATGAAAAGAATGAGACCATTCAGTTTGGATTCCACAGAAAGACTTAGATACTACAAAAACAGAAAGGCCCTCAACCTGAAGAAGGCCTAGAGTTCGAGATGCACAGGAAAGGTACGTTTGCATGAAAGACAGCCTTTGTAGTGCTACAAGGTCAGTGCATGCAGATTTACGTTACTAACCAAAAGTTTGGACACACCTTGTCCTTTGCTATTTATTTTTGTATTATTTTCTACATTGTATATTAATACTGAAGACATTTTAGATTGTCCAAAGTAGCCACATTTAGATTTGAGGACAGCTTCATTCACGTGTCTCACTGTTTCATCAGAGATGTCTTCGGTACTGTAAAGTGAAAAGACTACAAATAGTGTGTCCAAACATGTGACTGGTGTATGTTCATGAATGTGACCAGGGTGTGTTTATGTGTTCCTGATTTTACAGCAGGCATCTGCACCTTCTGGATAGTGTTCGGTCTTACCAAAGTAATCTGTCTTTCGTTGTGTATCCATCTCTTTTTCCAGGCGCTTAGTGAGGGCTTCTAATTTTATTTCAGCTGCAGAGGGCCCCTGTTCAAGGGGCAGTGGGGAGCCAAGGCTTTCAGATTCAGCAGCGGTGGGTTTTGGATTCTTTATTTGACCTTGGCTGCTGTTTTTGGAGACATTGCTGGGGCTCAAAGCAGAGGGTTTGACCTGAGCTTTAGGTGTTTCTTGTAGGCCAGAGGACGAACCGTTGTGCTGGGGGTCAGACTGAGTGGTTGGGGTAGGTGGTGTATAATGAGCTGCAGGCTGTGTGGAAGGCTGACGCATTTGGAAGTCAGCGCCTCCTGTGAAGGCACTCAGAGGCAGGGCAGGGATGGGCTCTGGCTTGGGAGACCCAGCAGAGGACGAGGAGGAGGAGGAGGAGGTGGAGGAGGAAGACGGAATGCGGTTCACTGCTGATTGACTCTGCTGGGATGTGATGCTGTTGGTAGACGATGAACCGCTGCCACCAGAAACTTGGTTGTCTCTGAATGGGGCCCATGAATCTGAGTGGCCCGGCGGGTGACGCGCATATGTGGGCGCGCTATGAGAGCCGCTTCCTGGGCTGGGGGGAGTAGTAGTAGTAGTAGTAGTAGTAGTAGTAGTAGTAGTAGGGGCGCTGTGCTGGTATGAATGAGGCTCTAGACGCTCCTTATTATCGTAATTGTTTCCGTAGCCAGATGCCCTGCCGGCTGGAGGCTCAGACGGGACGCCTGAGTGGTGTTTCTGCCCGTCAAACTGCGCGCACTGGCTCCCAGAGCCCGGCACAGGGCCAGACAGGATCGGGGGCTTCGCTGCCGCTTCGCCCGGCTGTCTGAAGCTGTTAATGGGCGGCCTGTCTTTAGTGTAATACGTGCTGTTGTGACCCCCGTTCATTTTCAGAGCCTGGTTGTTTTTTGCCATTTCCTCTTGATGTTTCTGCATATGGATTTTAGTCATTTTAGACGCAAAAACCCTCCTGGTTTCTTCAAAGTCAGGGTTATTTCCTGCGTCCCTCTTCATTCGGAATAAACCATCCCTGGATGCCTCATACATGTTCAGATCCTCGATAAACTTACTCGCCTCGAGTCCCAAATCCTCGTATTTATCCATTTTGACACGTGAAGTCACCAGTAGTAATATTTAACTAAATGACAACAGTCTTAGTCCAAAGTGAATTTAAACTCCAGCCCGGGCAGGGGACAGCTCAAAGTCCAGGATCAAACTTTTCTGCGCGTCCTCCGATTTAAAAAAAAAAAAAAAAGTTGCAAACTCGGCGTCTTCCTCCTTCAAACGGTCCGTGTGTGCGCGTGCAGTCCCGCGGTGTCCCGAACAACCCGCCGCCCGTGTGCTTATAACTGTGAGCAGATCCAGACCCGATCGCCCCCACGACCCCTGCCGCTGCCCCCTCCTCCCGCCGCCGCACAGCAGAGCCAGCGGGGAAGCCTCATTCGAAACTTCAGATCCTGCGCACCGCTGCCACAAAGTGCGTCAAAGTCGCTCCAACAGCTGATGTGCGGCTAAAGGGTCGATAAACAGCCGCGCGGATCGGTGAACCGTTGGAGCGCGGTGCTGTACGTGGCCGCCGGTCTGTCCACGGGTCGCAGGGACTGGAAACACACAGGGAACGGTTTGTTTTTAAAGGCGCAGTGCGCAAAAAGCAACAGTGGAGTCCAGGCAGGGGCGTAGATTTCAGGGAGAATGAGGGCGATTCGTCCCCCAGTAAAAAAAAAAAGTACTGTATAACTCGGAAAGATATGTAACTTTTATGGCTGTGTGAGATCCAGCTTTGTCTAACATTTCTGGCAAATTTTTATTCATTTTCTTAATTCTCAATATGGAGTTTTTTTAATCTTTCTCTTCTTCATTTTCATCTATTTTGCTCTGTTTTTCTTTAATGTTTTTTTTTTTCATTTTTGAGGATTATTTCAGTTTCCTATACGCGTTTTTGGTTCAGTTTTGCTCTTTTACTCAATTTGGTGGATCACTTTGTTCATTTTGGGATAATTTGTGTTTCTTTTTTAAATCACATTTGCTTTTTTGTAGTTTATATTGTCCATTTCTGCTTTTCTTGATTCATTTGTATTCTGTTTTTTTGTTGTTGTTTTTTTGGTGATTCCTGTTGTTTTCTCCCTATTGTGCTTATTTTATTCATGTGGTAGAAAATGACGCACATTGTTGTTCATTTTATTGTTCCGTTTTCTTTATCTTATTGACTAAATTGCTCATACTTTCATTTTGTTGAATATTTTGCTCAATGTAATCCATTTCAAGGATTATTTTTATTTCATTTTTTGTTCACTTTGTTGATTTTTTTTGTCAATTTTCTTTGTTATTTACTTTATTTTTATTACTTTTGTCATTATTTTGCACCATTTTGTTCAGTATTGTTCATTTTGTTGCTTTTTCTGTTCATTTTTGTTCATTTTCTTTATATTTTTATCTTTGCTCATTTCTTTCATTTCATATTTACTCATTTTCTTGCCCATTTTGTGCATTGCCTTGACTGTTCTATTCATAGAGGATGATTAGATTAAAATGCCCTCCTCCACCTACAGTATGTTCAACACAAACCTCCGCCCCTGGTTGCGACACAGCGTTGGCATCAATTCTCCGTGTGTTACTGTGGTTGTGTCTTTATTTTAAACCAGCGGAACCTGGGGGCAGATCCGTCCGGTTGCTGTATTCCACAAACTGCCGTGTGTCATACATATAAAAATATCCAGAGTGAGTTGACTCAGCCGCTTCTCTTTGAATCAGCAAAAGCTTCTGCTGCATAAAATTAAAGGTCTGGGTTTAACAATAGAACACACCAGCTCTTAAGCTTTTTAGATAAAGGCTCAACAAATACATTTTTTGGTCTGAACTGAGAAAAAGTCATTACGAACTGATACGTTTCAATGTTTAACTATAAATTAATCCACATACTGTAAAAATTTGATCTAATTTACTCTTTACATTTTTAAAGTATCCTGCAACAAATTAACAAAAGAACCTGTAAGTCAACCAAAATGAACACTAGCATCCAGCTTTGACCTTCATCCTGATTCTCTGAATTTTTTGACGCTGTAGATGGCGGGATCTCCAAAGTCACAATTTTGCACTGAAGAACATTTTTTCTGAAATTGTTCCATAAGTTTTAGATGCGGTTTGTCATACATTGGTGCACCTCTGTAAATTTTTACATCTGAGAGGCTCTGCTGCTCTAAAATGCTCATGTTACTGACCTGTGTCCAGTTAACATAATTAGTTTTCAAATGCTCCTCCAGTTGTTTTTAATTACTTTTCCAATTACTCTTCCAGCCTTTTGTTGCCCCTGTTCCAACTTTTTGACATGTGTTGCTGCCATCAAATTCAAAATGACCTAATATTTTCCACGAAATGGTAAAATGTTTAGGTTTCAACATATGATATGTTATTTAAGTTCAACTGAAAAAAAAAATGGGTTTATGAGATTGGCAGATCATTTCATTCTGTTTTTATTCACATTTTATTTACATTTCAACTTTTTTTGGAATTGGGGCTGTACATTGAAATGTTATGACATGAAGATTCATTTAGCATACAATCAAAAATGTAACTATTATGTCAGTCTAGTATGAATGGGTTCTTCTTATTTACATTTAGGGCTTGTGAAACTCTCCGGCGAGGTTTTAGGTCATACTCAAAAATACAGATCACTTTAAAGGGTTCACAAACTTTTGAGCAGCACTGTAAAGTGTCCTAGGCAATTTTAAAATGTGAGTCTGCTAAGCATTGGCGTAAACCCATGTATCCGGGCTATAATAAAGACTTTATATGATGTGTTTAATTTGGTGAAGGGGGACTATTTACAGCCCTCGTGCCCCGTTTTGGTTCAGTGACGTCACACATTCCTGCCCCGTGAAAAACACACTCAGGACGTGGACACCGTGACCCGTCCACATTGTGTTCTGACCTCCAGTGGAATATGTGACACACAGACCGAACCACGTGCATTTGGGGAACGGGGGGGGGGCAGCTCTCACCTTTTTATTTATATCCTCATTGAGACACAATGTAGTAAATGAAGGCAGTGGTTTCATAAGGCATCTGTGCAGGTTTTATTTGAACATTACGGGGGAACATTTTTAGTCAGGCGGCTCTGGAAATTTTCAATAAAAGTAAATTGCTGAGGCATCAAAACAAAGATTGTGTTTTTTTTTCCTTGGGGGAAAATACAAATTCTCCCAGAATTTTGGTTTGGTTCAGAGAAATCAGAGGTTATAAATTATGAATATGATTATTGTGAATTATTTAACGACAACGGACAATTTGATAAAGCAATAGCTAAACAAGTTAAACTGGCCAAGAGAGCACTATTCTGCATGGAAAATCGAATTTCGAGATTACCGTCACCTATTGATACGCGGTGTGAATTATTTGATCAATGTATGGGGCCAATTCCTCGGTGTGGAAGTGAGCTGTGGGCTTCACAGACTGTTTCTGAAATGCCTACTGTAGTGTAAATAAGCGTACAGCACACTGTGTAATTTATGGAGAATATGGACAGACCAGTATAGAGTTAAAGGTTAACATGAGAATGATAAAGGTTTGGGTGCATGTAATTAGAGAGAATAAAAGAAAACTTCTTGCATTGTATTCGTTCTTGTAAAGAATCTGTATGATTATGGTATTTTCAAATCTAAGTGGGTCTGCAAAGGCAAAAACATACTTGATGAGTGTGGTTTATCTTATTTATGGTTTGAAGATTGAAGAACAAACCCTACTATAAGTTTTTAAAGTCAGTGATTAACTGTGGACTGTCTGACATGATGTTACAGAGATGGCATGAAAAAATGCACAGTAACCCCTTCTGTGATCGCTATAGATTATTTATAAATGATTTTATTTTTGAGCAGAATTTGACTATGTTAAGACCTGTTGAAAGAATTAGTTTGTCGAGATTTCGATGTGGAAACCATAACCTGCCTGTCTCTGAGCGGAGGTTTGATACCGATATTAATCCTCAACATTCAGTTTGACTGATGACGGAGGAGATGAGTATCATCATGTGTTTATTTGTCCCTTTTTTGATGAAGATAGAAATACGCTTATTCGAAGGTATTACAGAGTTAATCCAAGTGTTCTCGTCTTCTCTTATTAGAAACATTCTGTCTGAATTCTTAAAGAAAATCCTCAGTAGTTTCTCCTGATTGTTCAATGTACAACATGGTTGAACATCACCACTGTTTTCTGGCATGTTTCTGTCACTGGTTGCTGCTTGGTTTTTGTTTGTTTACTTTCTGTTCCTTATATCCCGGAGAGGGATCAAAAGGAAAAATAAATGAGATGAACCAATTTCCATCCTTTGTTTTTAAAAGGAACAAAAGATAGAAAAACTAAGAAAATGTTTAAAATACACAAGAAAGTTAGGGGAAATGAGTAAAATAATGAAAAAAATAACAAAACATTGAGAAAATAATCTAAAAAATTAACTTCCACAGTCCGTCGGGACTCTACAGCTATGCCAGTATATGTTACAGCATCTTCAAACTAAATAAAAGTATTTCTCCCTCACATTTACTCATTATCGTGTCAGGGAGTAACGATTACTGTAATACAACACCTAAAAATCTCTACAATCAAACCGCTTCATCCTAAATTAGAACATGCACAGGAAATCATCATTTGCATAAGTCAGTCATGTCAAAATGTCGTTTCTGTTGGAGTGATGTAACAGTTGTCTAAATATTTCTGATCTCAACACCATAAAAACTTCTGTTTTTTTTTCCTAGGTGGAAGCCAGTCATATTTCTATCACAGACAGGTTAATGTTGTCACAGCAGTGGTGAGATGTGTCCTTATTCCATTTTATGCTGCATTACACATTTATTCCATCGAATTTCAGAGAAAATATTGTACTTTTTACACATCTACATTACATGACGCCACTTTTCACCTACAAATACGAAGGTATTATGATACGACACATCACAGTACTAGTGTTTATTCACTCCAGAAATCATTGTCTGTGAACACAGTTCCTCATGTAATCCACAAATACAAGACAAAGCTGCATCATGTAAAGAAGAAGTCATATGTGAACACGATCCACAAACGTCACCGTTTCTAAGGACCAAAGCTCATTTAAAATAGTCTGAGGCAAAATGGAAACCTGTCCTGTCAGATGAATGCCTCGGACCAGTTTAATGAGTGTGGGCCTTCCAGCTGTTATGTAGGACTTCAAGATGTTTGACCTTGACTGACTTTGAAAGGCCAACGTCAAGGTCATGCAAGTAAAATAACAATAAAACAAGTAATGAAATGAAGTGACAAACAAAAGAAACTAAGCAACAACACTGTCAAGAAACATGAACAAAATAAATCAAATAAATGAACAAAATTCACAAGAAAAATGAAGTAAATCAACAGAACTCAACAAAACCAGGGCAGGAACCAGATACAGTCGTCATTAGAGACAGTTTCACCACAGTGTTTGATGGCTTTGGCGGCTGCGTTTGAGGACACATTCAAAGTTCTTGAGATTTTTTTTGTATTGACTGACCTTCATTTCTTAATGTAATGATGGACTGTCTTTTGTGTTTACTTAAGTGTTTATATACGGATTTGTACAGTAGTTGTAGTAGCACGAACAGGGCTATTGACTCTCAACCCACACTTCCTCTGCACAACACAACGGGTGATCGAGAAGACAAGAAATAGCACAAACTACCTGTGAACTGGAAACCGCTCCAGGTGACAACCTCGCGAATCTGATGAGAGAATGCAATAAATGTGGCTACTTTGAACAGTGTAAAATATAAAACACATTTTGGGTTGTTTAACACTTTTATGGCACAATTCCATACGTGTTCTTTCTCAGTTTGGACGTCTTCAGTATTAATGTACAATGTTGAGAATAATAGAAAATGAGATCAAGCACTGAAGGAGAGGGTGTGTCCAAACTTTTGGCGGGTTGTTTCTGTACTATGATAGGTAGATAGGTGGGTTGTTCATGGACTACTTTTCTTGGTAACATCTAACTAGACCTGACGTTATGGAGATGCTCTCATCCCATCACAATCTGGTCCTTGTCAAAACCACTCAGATCCTTACAATAGAAATAAAGAAGGACTGAAGGAGAGGGCGTAGCGCTGGTAGTGCACATCACATCTGTGATGTGTCAGTTACTATGGTGATGTAAATAAATAACTGACTTGTTCGCACATGCCCTCAGAACAATTAACAGACCGGTGAGAATCTGTGTATATTATGAGCTCAGACAAAAGAAAAATCCGTGGATGACCAAATCACCAGTGGCGCGCTCGGCCTGAGATAATGAGCTGTGGCATTACCGAGTCCCCCGATGAGAATCCACAGCCCAGTG